>JACXGJ010003434.1:0-53779 GCA_016801105.1 Esox niger
TGTGTGTGTGTGTGTCTGTGTGTGTGTCTCAACATTACTATAGAATGTTCACCCAGGGGTAGCCCATCTTCACCTGTAACCAGTAAGCTA
The DNA here is from genome assembly GCA_016801105.1 of Esox niger. NCBI lineage: Eukaryota > Metazoa > Chordata > Actinopteri > Esociformes > Esocidae > Esox > Esox niger. The sequence continues at coordinate 91 of JACXGJ010003434.1, forward strand.
TTGTAGTCTTAGTGTTGGGGTCACCGCGCATCAGTATCACCCCGCCGCTCATCATAATCACCTCAACAGTATCACCTCAACAGTATCACCTCAACACTCTCCACTCTTTACTCTTCACTTATCATTTCATCACGTCACCACTCCTCTAGGGATTCACAGTTGGTGCATCTTAATGTACTTTTCCACCAGTATATTAAGTTGCATGTGTATTTCCATGCTTGTGTACTGGTTTGTGTCTGGTCCAGGAAGCATCCTGGCTTTCTATTTTAATAATTGGGATGTTTTTATTCCTTTTGGATTTCCCCATCTTGTTTTCTATCCTGTTTTCCTCCGTGCTGCTTGATTTCTACAGTGTTATGGTCAGAATACTGTTTTATATTTGGTATACCGTTGTTGTTTCTGGAATAACGGTGTGGATAGATGGAATGTGGGGAGAACAGTGAAAGGGAGGGGGGGGGAACTGGGAGGGAGAGAGCAGTAGAGGGGGAAGGGTGGCAAGGCGTGGTTTCTGGTTTCAGGCCAGTGGAACAAACAGCCTATCACAAAGATCTGTTGGTCGAGCCCCCAGACAGTTCAGCCAATCAGCTCTCGCCCTCCACTTCAAAAGGAAATACTCCTGCCAGACGCCAGGAGTGGCACACACACACACACACACACACACACACACACACACACACACACACACACACACAGACACACACCATAAGCTCTATGTGAGCTCAGTGGGACACGGAATGGGCTCAGTCCTGTCTAAGCACAGAGACTGTGGGATTTTGGGTGTATGTGTGCTGGACCATTTTTTTTTTACAGCATTTATGTGGTTCTGTTTCTGATAATGTCTTCCAAATGAATCAGTTTTAGCCAGGTTGAGGATTGGTCCTCAAGCAACTTACCTGGTAAAATAATGGTACAAAAAAAGTGCCACATAAAAGAGGCAAAAGACAATGGTCACACAAACCTGAACCACCAGTTGTAAATTTCAAGAATTTAAAACATTTGTACTGTCTGACAAGCTTATTGTTCCCTGACATCTCTTTGACAGGTTGAAGGGAGGGTTAAAGTGGAGGGAGAGGACAGACAGGGAACTGGGCTCGAGATCTTTGTGCAATCAAGTTAAATACATGACATCATCCTGCTGCAATGCCCTGTCCTGTTCCAATCTCTTTCTCTCTACCCATCTCCCTTTCTCTCTCCCCCCTCTCCCCCGTCTTAGCTCTGCCTCCTGCTGTTCCCCTCCCTCCACCTCTCACTCAGATACTGGAAACTAAGTACGCTAACCAACAGTAATAGCTGTGGTGCCGATAAATGGGCTGACGCTGACCCCCCCCCCCCTCTCTGCAGAACGCTGTCTGGAGGACCATGAGTTGGTGGTTCAGGTACAAGCCTCCATGACCAGTGACAGTAAATTCCTCTTCAGGAAGAACTACGCCAAGTACGAGTTCTTCCGGAACCCCCTGGTGAGTCTTGTACACTCCCCGTTATATAGGTACGTGCAGATATGCTTCATGAAAATGCGCACGCACGCACGCACGCACGCACCCTGCACTGTGGTGATCCAGTAAGAGCAGCTGACCTCACCCCCGTGTGTGTGTGTGTGTGTGTGTGTGTGTGTGTGTGTGTGTGTGTGTGTGTGTGTGTGTGTGTGTGTGTGTGTGTGTGTGTGTGTGTGTGTGTGTGTGTGTGTGTGTGTGTGTGTGCCCTCGCCAAGGGATTACATCAGGGGGTGAGATCATACTGCATCTACTTTGGATCACCTTTTCTCTTGGTTTCCCTCTCCTCTTTCCTCTCTCTCCATCTCACTCCCTCCTTACCCTGCTTTCTCATTCACTCGGTCTCCCTCCATCTCACTCCTCCTTCTGTCCTTCTCCCCCTCCCCCCTCTACAGAACTTCTTTCCGGATCAGATGGTGACGTGGTGTCAGGAGTCTAGCGGTTCCATCCCCCAGTCACAGCTCTTACAGGTGGAATACAGTTGTACAAATGCCCTCATTCCAGCAAGTCCTGTCGTGTGTACATACACCAGTGTGTTGGTACGTCCTTACATGCGTATGTGAGTCTTCATGCATGTTTCTCCAGAAGTTCTTGAACTCCAGCAGCTGTCTGGAGGTGCAGGGCTCCCTCTACTGGAAGGAGTCAGGGAAGAAGTCCTGGAAAAGACTCTCCATGTTCCTCAGACGTTCTGGACTTTACTGCTCCACTAAAGGGTCCTCCAAGGTACGCAGATGATCAGAGGTGCCTCCATTGCGATCTCCTTTAGTGGCCCCAGTGGATTGTGGCTGCTTATTATCTACAGCTTTGGAAAAAATAAAGAGACCACTGCACCTTTTTCTTTCCTTTAAATAAAAGTCAGAAAGAAAGGTTTTCAAAAAGAAAAAATCAGAGCTGTATATCAGGGATGGACCAGTTTTTGTGGCTCCAGGATTTACTTTTTTGAATTGGTAAGCCAGTCTTTAGCAGCTAGCAAGTAATCGCGGTCCCCCTCATTGATTTGCTAGAAATTTTACGTCATCTATTATATTAAAAACATAACGTTTGCCTCTCCACCCCACAACGAAAGGCTTGGAGCTGCTGGTTGTTTTGTTTTCCAACTGAGCAGAATTGTCTCTAGACCAATGCAAATACTGAGGTCCATGCAAATACTGAGGTCCATGCAAATACTGAGGTCTATGTTTGGCCACACCATCGCTCTCTCCTGTCTCACCCACCCAACACACACACACACACACACACACACACACACACACACACACACCGTTCACTAACTCTCTCTGACTGTGTGCCTCCTCCCCAGGAGCCCAGACATCTCCAGTTGTTGTCGGACCTGGAGGACTGTAGTATTTACACAGTGACCACGGGTAGGAAGTCACACAACGCCCCCACTGACTACCAGTTCTGTATCAAGGTGAGGCAAACAGACAAGCAAACGCCGGCCCCCAGTGATCAGACAAACCACTAGTAGTGTACTGTGTTCCCGTGGGGGGGGGTTATCCCTGGAGCTAACCTGGTTAAACTGGACAGCCCTAGTGGGGTTCACTGGGACACACACACAAACCGGCCATCACTCCCACCCAGGAAGGACTGGATAGATGGTGGGCTGGGGTTTGTAGTTTTTAGGGCCTGTCGTAAGGCCTGGATGGGGAGGAGACTGTCCTGTTCCTGGAGTCCGGGAGGCCTTTCCAAATAGTGACCTGGGCTGACTAACTGAACTGACAGTGACTCAATATATTCAAGATGCCAGATTTTTTTAATGGGGACAAGAGGGGCAAGGGGGATGTCTGGCTTAATATGGTCCTAATGTCTAATGAAGCTAACTTCATACACCGCTGCCCTCAGAAATTGTTTGATTTGAAATCCAATTATTGCAGTTATAGTATTGATTTTCAGCTTCTATTTAAAGGTATTTTGTCAGTACAGTATTTGTGTCTTTGGGTTTACCCCGACAAAATGCTGTTTCTTCCTTACGAAGTTGGTAAATACTGGTTTAGTGATAAAAATTGGCTTGGTTTGTCGAGGAAGTCCTTACCAGAAGATGACCTGAGAAACTATACCTCAATGATGACTGATCAGGAACACTCTCCGGGGGGGTTATGGAGGGGGCGTGCACGGCTGCCATTGGAATTGGGTCACAAGTCCTTACTGATGTGGTCCCTGATTATGGTAGCAGAATGAATTCGGAGCAGTAAGGAAACCCTCTTGCCTGCTAGAGGACAAGCACTTCACCTTACAGCAAGACAATGACCCCCTCACTGTAACAACAGGCTTTTCATTTTCCAACTTAACTTAGATTAAAAAGAAAGAAAATTGTCATTGGTAAATAATTTATCTTCAAATAAAAGCTGAGAATAATTGTTTTATCCTCGTGTTGTATTTCTATTTCTAACTATTGTAGTATAGAGCAAAACAAAGAGAAACAAATGCTTAATGTATCACTAATTACAGATTGCACTGTAAGAGAATTGCACTTAGTGTCTCTGTGCATCTGATTGGATGATTGTTTGATTGACAGCCAAGTAAGGTGATGAGTGACTGCAAGGAGCTGAGGATGCTGTGTGCTGAAGACGAACAGAGCAGAACCTGCTGGATGACAGCCTTCAGACTATTGAAGGTGCAGTGTGTACACACACACACACACACACACACACACACACACTGTATCTGCTGTACAACTGATGATTATCTGAGGTTGTCTTGTGTGTGTGTGTGTGCTATATAATGTGTGTTCCTCTGTGTTGACAGTATGGAATATTGCTCTACCAGAACTATAAGAGTCCCCAGCAAAGAAAGTCTCCTCTCTCACACTTCTCTACTCCTGTGGTGAGGCTCCTATGCACATGTCTACCATGGAGAGCTTTAGTGCCAGGCCTGTACCAGTCCTCTGTTGGCACTGTAGAACTGGCTTTGGAGACCTCTTAACCCTCTCTCTCCGGCCTGGGTTTCCCTAATTCGGAAGGTTTTCTGTTTCTTTTTGTGCTCGGCCTCTGTAGCGGAGCGTGTCTGAGAACTCTCTGGTGGCCATGGACTTCTCTGGCAGGACGGGACGTGTCATCGAGAACCCTCTAGAAGCACAAAGCGCCGCTTTGGAGGAGGGACAGACATGGAGGGTGAGGATGGGGAAGAGGATGGGAGGGAGGGAGGGAGTTAGGGGGAGGATACTGGCACGGGACTGGTGGAAATGAGTGCAAGAGACATAAGGTCAGTGTTACAGGTGTGTCATTTTAACTGGAACATTGTGTTCTCCGTTTGTCTGTCTGTATGCCTTTCCTGTGGACAGAAACGGAGTCAGCGCATGAATGCTCTGGGCAGCCCGCTCCACCCCTCCTCCATCAGCTCAGGTACCTGACACTTCAATTACCTCGCTAGTTATGCTATTATAATTACACTGGTAAACACACTTGAAGGGACATGGGTGTCATTTGGGAGCAGACTACAGATTCAACCCCGAAACAAGGCGTCAGGAAACATGTTTCCCAGGGGTGACATAGATGGCCCACTTAGGGCTAATTAGCTACTATTGTTCGAAGAATACTACAGTTTATGTTGTGTTGATCATTGAGAGGGATATATAAATTTATATAAAAAGTGTAGTTAAAAAACAAGACTGTGGTACAGACTGGACAGGGAATATGCTGTTTCATTAGAATGCCGTTTCATCTGATACCCATCACCAGTCCAAGATTGAATTCGGAAGAATGGTGCATAAAATGGAGCACACGTGACGTGTTAAATAGCGCACGGGCACAAGCCAGATCTACAGGCCGCCTCAACGCGCCATTGTGGTGTGCAGGTGCAGACCAGATTCATTTCATGCCGATGTCCTTGTGTCTTCCAGTGATCCACAGAACCCAGCTGTGGTTCCACGGTCGCATCATGAGAGATGAGGCCCACAAGATGGTGATGCAACAAGGACAAGTGGACGGGTGAGACTCCTACACTTCATCATCCATGGGTTCCGGTACTCCCAGAACACGTACAAGAGGGGTGTGTTCATCTCATGTTTCAGGTTGTTCCTGTTGAGAGACAGTCAGAGTAACCCCAGAGCGTTTGTCCTGACCCTGTGCCATCACCAGAAGATCAGACACTTCCAGATCCTGCCGGTCAGTTTTAATCAACCGTTCCTCCTCTGTCTCTTCATGGTTGATGCGTTTTGCCTAAATCTCAAATTGTCCTTGCATCCCATCTCTTGCCTCCTTGACAACCGTGACATGTAACAACTGGCCTGTCTCTTCTCCCCCAGTGTGAGGAGGATGGTCAGATGTTCTTCAGTTTGGATGAAGGCTCCACCAAGTTCACAGACCTGATCCACCTGGTAGAGTTCTATCAGCTCAACAGAGGGGTGCTGCCCTGCAGGCTCAAACATCCCTGCACAGCTGTGACCTTGTGACCCCCAGAACCATGACCCCTGACCTCTGGTCTCACTAGATCCTTTGTCTGCAGTTCAACTCTCGACCCCATGTTTGCTTGCTCCTCAAGAGTACCCCCGATCACTTGTTCCTGTTGGATAGTAAATGAAAGAAATAAGAAAGTATAAGTAAGGAATGAATCTGATAGTGTGTGCTTAATGACTGAAATCCAATGCTTTAAATAGCTTGAGGGGAATAAGCATGTACTTTGGGGAGTGGGGTGGAGAATTAGAAAATGAACATGGATCGGCATAAATAATCACACATGTGGTTGACTATAGTATTCTGTGGAAATCATTGGACGGAACCAAGACCCTGTTTCCTCTTCTTTCATGCACCACAGACTAACTGAAAGACAGGCTGGCAGGGGGCTGGGCTCCCATACGTTTCTTATTGATCATCAGGGATCGACATGGATTAAATACATCACAACCATTGACGACATGTCAAACCAACCTGTGCTGTCCAGTCTTAATAAGCTGATAGCCTGATGCTTAATGCTGCCCGTGGGACAACGTGATGCGTTAGGCTGCCGGGGGCGGGGCGTGGGGGGGGCGGGGCGGGGGGGCGTTGTCCTGACCTTCCTGTGCTTACCTTACCGGACCATCTAAGCATCCTGGTCTCTCCATGCTGTTATCCGGTAGGACCAGGAAGAGGGAACCCACACGAAATCGGCAGAACAAAAGCAAACCGTTGTAGGCGTTTTGTTTCCGAAGACGGATCAACGTGCGACGTGAGGACTTGCCAGTCAGAGCCGATGGCTTCGTGCTGACGTTGTATCACTGTTGCCGAACTATTTGCACTTCTGAGCAGCCGACAGTTATCTTTCGATCTGAATGAAGCTGAATGCTCTTTTTTCTCAACCTCTTCTCTCTGGTCGTACTCCTCTTTCCTGCGAGAATTCCGAGCCAGATTGGATTAGCGGAGCGTGGTACAGGACGGACAGGCACAGTTTAGCGTGTGTTTCCGATGCCGTGACATTGGGAAAGGTGGCTGCCTGGCGGCGCCACTCCAGAAAGGCTTTCCGACCTCTCCGTTCCTACCTCGTTCTGCTCCACCTGATCCCATCAGAACATCTGAAAACCCAGAACATTCCCCGGAATCAACCAGAGAGTTCAAAGAGAACGGGACAGAGGGAGAGGAGGAGTCTCACAACGGTTCCCCTGCACTTTGACCTTGGACTGTCAATGTTTTAATCCGGAGTCTGATTGGCTATGTTCCGATGGCGCACATAGAACACATCACTCTAATGGGCAGAATCCCAGGAATTCTGTCTTCAGTTAATTTTAATCAGTGTTCGAGTTAATTGTAAGCTTTCTTTTGCTAAGTCAGCATATCGCTGTGTTCAAATACTACTTGAAATCATTTCAGATAATGTATCTGTGCTTGATTAAGTGGCTTAATGCCCAGGTTTAACTGAACTGCAAACACCACTCATGTGGTGCCCTCCAGGCAGGCCAGAGCAAACGCCCACACAGTGTTGTAACCCGGTCGGTGTTCCCAGAACCCATCTTTGTGCTGTAGACATATAGGAATGAGAGGCCAATACTTCTCTGAACACAGGAACCTTTTTTGGAGCACTCTCCCAACTTGTATTTTCTTTATGTTGATTAAAATAATGACTTGAACTCCAGGCTTGGTTGATAGTGCAGCAGCCAGAGTGAAAGTAGTTCCCCTCGCCTTAAAGTCCACGTTACTGTGAGCCCTTCCGGAGTGTGTATGAAGTCCTACTGTCACAATGCACTAATAACCTTCCACTCTAGCTTAGGAATGGACTCACGGGTGTAGTACAATTCTTTTTCTGTAGGTGTTTGGACTCGCCCGGTTCGCCTGCTCTCTCCCCTTATCCTGCTGTTCAGCATTGTGCCAACCTGTTGTCTCGCCCCCTTCTGTCCAGCCTTTCTCAGATGTTGTAGCGTGATGGAGCAGAGCTTTTGGTCTAACAAGCATGCGAGATAATACCTGCTCAAAGCTTTCAAAAGATTTACTAGACACACACACACGCGCGCGCACACACGCACGCACCAACCACGGATTGACAGTTTATTGCTTGGGGCCAGGGATTTTTCTGGTCCAGCTTTGTGACTGATGTCATTGGCCTTCGCTCAGTCCTGTACCATACTGCACTACCAGCCAATCACAGACTTCATCTCATTGAGAAGCTCTGTGCTTGACCAATCACACATTTAGTCAGGCCAGGCTCTCAAATGATTAGGTAAAACTTGAACCAGCCCTATTTCTCCATCTCTGTATTCACATTTATATCCTCTCTGTTTGCCTCTTAATCACAGTGTTATAATGGAATTATTTTACAGTCCAATCATATTGAGACAATATGTGCACGTGTGTATAATATATACGGTATATATACAGCACACACACATCTGCATATCTATCTTCTAGAATGTGAAACTATGGAAAATATGTAGATCTTACACTGTATCTAGGTTACAGATCACTATGGGTGGGTTCCCAGTAGACCACGTTCCCCATGTAGTGCAGTTATGAAGGGAACCGGGTTCCACTGGGAACACAGAAGAGATGTATGGGGTGTTGTGTTTAACTCATAACTCTGACTAAAATGAAAATGAAGATTTGTTTTGTTCCCTTTCCCATTATTTCATTCACTGTGCATATTTTCTTTGTTGTATGCTTTCCTTTTAGATTTTAATCTAAACAAAATATATATACAGTATTAAATTAAGCTATCAAGCTGGGCTCACTTGGCATGCTTCGAACTCCACAGTATGTATAAGCTGACTAAGAGAATGTTGAAAGTGTCTTTGTAAGGACTTGTCAAAGTCCCAAGTCATTGTCCTAACCTTGAGATTTACTATAGTATTTAAAAGGTGTGTTGTCTATAAGCGCATTGCACCCTTTTATAAGCAATTTCCCCAACCTTTGCAGAGATTGCGTTCATTGTATTTAAATAGTGCAACAGCTATCAGCTCAAGCAAAACATTCCCATTATAAGGGTGATACCTTTGTTGACATGGCGATTTAATCCAGGCCATGAAGCTTCACTTGCATCTAACAGTATGGCCATATTGCTTACAAGCAACTATCCCATCATGCACCTTGCCCATAAAGGACACAAAGTTCTTTAGGACTAGACTGAATCAGAAATCATGTAGAAAGAGAACTGATGTATGTAGGGTTGGCATCACATCCCTATTGTGCTGATGTGGCCTTATCCCCTCCCTGACTCTCTGCCCAAACTAACTACATGAACAGTACAGGGGGGTTCTGTTCCCCAGGGGTAACCTCCCCAGGGGTAACCCCTAGCAGAACTTTTTGCAAATTAAACAAAAATCTTTTGTGTTCATATTGGATCTGTTCAGGTAGTGTGCTTTGTTTTAATACATTTTGTGAAAATTTTCTCGCTACTGAACACAACCGATCGGTTCTGCAACCCTCACGCACACGGGCCGTGTGTCAACCGAAACAGCAGTGGATGAAATTGAGCTTTACTGTACTTGGCTTTTGATGGTAATTTTGTTTTAGCAAATATCCGCTGCATTTACAAAGCTCAATGAAGTGAGCGTGGTTAAGACCAGTGCAGTGCAAGCCGGTTGTGCTTTGCGCTTTGTTTGATTCTGAGCTCATGTCTTTCGGCTGAGGTGTCTGTCCGCTTGTGTTCCTCCAGGGAGTTGGATGTCAGGAAGACCTGAATCAATCACGATGTATCTCCTGTTCAGGTATTTTTGTACAAATAAGGGACTGATATATTCTGTTTGTTGAAAATTTAGAATAAAGGACAACATTGTTATACATCTAAAGGCTGACCTGGTAATCAATTTAACATGTAATCCTTTTGAGTGATCCACGTTTGTGTATTTGCGGGGACTAGAAGTCCTCACAGATGTCCACAAAAAGATGCAAAAATCTGACATTGGCCCCCACAAGGTATATAGGCAGGCTTAGTGAATGGGCATAGTGTTAAACGGTTGTTAATGTCAGGTTTAAGCATTACAAGTTCGGGGTAGGCATTATGTCAAAATTCAACTTAGTCATAAAATGTTAGTTATTGGGGTTAGGGTAAGGTTATGGTTAGGTCTAGGAATAGGAAATCAGGTGCATGGACTTCTGGGTCAGGGTCCCCACAAGGGGAAAAAAATGTGAGAGGTATCCTGGTTTTAATCGAATTCCCCACAGATTGTTAAACATAATTATTCGGTCCCCTGAAGTAAGAAAGCCTCTTCTGGCTTAGGTTTATGATAAAAACCTAAATAATAAAACCTAAATCACAAATCATGTCACAGTGTGTTAACCTTGTCGGAGTACACACCCTGAATTTGGTTTGTGACCTTGGCAGATTACTGCCGGGCAAGGTATCCCACTCAGAAGTACAAGATGGTAAAGTCCATCAAATAGCGCACCTTTGACTTTGAACAGTACTAACGCAACTAGTAAAAACTGTCACACTGCGAAATGCTACCAAATAAACCATAATTCATTCATAATACTGTCAATATATAGTCTCACGGAGATTGTTGATTTTTATTCTCGTTTTTGCAAAATTGTTAAGAAAAACATAAAACCAGTCTGCACACCACAGGTGAATTGGTTTGGTCTTGACTGTTGAAAGTGCTGGAGGGATGGGTAATGTATTGATGCTCGAGTGCCAAATCAACACAGATGGATAAGAAAAGGTATAAGCCACCAGGTGCCCAGTTTAGGAAGATAGAAAGGATAATGCACAAAAGATAAAGGTATGCATCTGTGTCGTGTCGTTATGAGTATAAAATGAAATGTAATAAAACGGCTATTATAACACCAATGTTTGTTAGACTATGTTGCTTGCTACACTATTACAGTACACATGGGGCTATTACGCTATGTTCAGTTTTCTGTCCAACAAGCTTACAAAACATAACGTGTGTTGCCTGCAGCAAAATTACACCCTAGCTAGCACATCATTGACTTGGTTAACTTTCATTACGGTGATATTGTAAAGGTATTCCGTGATTGTATCGACTACGTCCTGAACTCAGTAAGGGGAATTATCCAAGGAGTTCTGAAAGTTTCACGAATTGTGCATAATGACACGTGTATTTAATTGTGAGACAAATATATTTAGGGTGTCAGACTCGTATACTGTATTTCAGTGCAATTCTGAAAGATTTTAGAGTACCCTCTGGTACTGGCTAGGACGAGGAGCCATTTAGGCTTTCTACAATTTAATTTTATTTGTGTATTTTTGGTTAGCAGGGTTTTGTCCCTGGACCCGTGTGTACTTCGCCCGGGGATCTTACTGACAGAGTGAATTCCCTTGTCATTGTTGACAAAAAGAATGACAAGGTGAGGCTCTGCCTAGATCTAAGAGATCTGAATAAACCAATATAAATACATGTCAAACTTCCAGAAAATTATGGCACAGTTTGTACATGCAAAAGTCAGTCGGATGTATATTCAGGGTTTAGGATTGCTCCACTGAGATTGAGAGCAAAGGAGGTTGGATGTGAGTGAAATGATTAACCTAAAACACAAAGAAACAGCTTACTAAAGTTTTACGTCCCGGTGAGACCGATCAAGATATCAGACCACACATCTCGGAGTCGTATCGGAAAAATTACGTTTCAGAAATGCAAAGAAAAAGCTCAAGCTTTCTGCTTCAGCAATGTCCATAGGGCGGTGTCTTGACCTCTGTTTTCAGGTCAAACATTACTGCAGAACGTTGGACGGAGGTATTGCTTTGTTACTTTTCATACTACACCAATCAGCCATAACATTATGACCAGAAGTGAATAACACTATCTCATTGTCCTGGCACCTATCAGTCTGTGGGATATACAACTCTGGAAAAAATTAAGACCACTTCAACTTTTTCTTTCCTCCAAAGAAGTTGAAAATATTTTTGATTGAGGAACAGAAGCGTTCAATTTGCAGCTTAATTTTAAACCTTTTGTTTCTCACTCCAAACCTTTTTGACTTTTTTGGAAAAGAAGGAAAATGTAGAGTTGTCTCTTAGTTTTTTGTTGCGCTATATTAGGCATCAAGTAAACATTCTGTCCTCAACATTGATTAGTTAGAAGCAAGAAAAATGGGCAAGCATAAGGATCTGAGTGAATTTGACAAGGGTTCCGGGTCTGTAGTGGTCAGAACCTATCAAAAGTGGTCCACGGAAGGAAAAGTGGTGAACCGACAACAGGTTCATAGGTGGCCAAGGCTCACTGATGGATGTGGGGAGCAAAGGCTTGCCCTTGTGGTCCGATCCAACAGATGAGCGACTGTAGCTCTAAACTGCTGAAAAAGTTAATGCTGATACTGATAGAAAGGTATCAGAACACAGTGCATTGCAGTTTGTTGCGCATGGGGCCGCGTAGCCGCAGACCAGTCAGGGTGCCCATGCTGACCCCTGTCCACTCCCCAGAAGCACCTACACTGGGCACATGAATATCAGAACCGGACCATGAAGCAATAGTAGAAGGTGGCCTGGTCTGATGAATCCCATTTTCCTTTTACATCATGTGGAATGCCGGGTGTGTCTGCGTCGCTTACCTGGCACCAGGATGCACAACGTGAAGGAGGCAAGCCGGGGAAGGCAGTGTGATGCTTTTGGCAGTGGTCTACAGGAAAACCTTGGGTCTAGTGGGGTCTGTGCCTCGACTGGTCAGGGCGGCAAAAGGGGGACCTACACAATATTAGGCAGGTGGTCATGATGTAATGGCTGATCGGTGCATAAGCCTGACACACTAAATCAAGTTTCATGGCGCCGTCAAAGACATTGCGTTTCCCTGGTTGCCGTTTCTTCCCCCTCCACACTTCCCATTGCAAACTGAACACACTGAAACTCGAACTCTGAGAACAAACAAACATGCGCAGCTGAAAAATGTCATCTTGAATCCTTTATTTAATGAATTACTCATACAAGTCAACCAAGACATTAGTTTGGACCAAAAAATGTTATAATCTGTTACTGTTGAGCAAAATGTGAATCAGCGCTAACAGTATATTGAAGGGAAGTTTGTAACCACATTTACATGTATTTTACATTCTACAGACTATAGTATTGACACACAAGAAACATGAAACAGTGTCATCATACTAGTCCTGTGTTCGACAGAACATGTCCTTATTAATCGGACATAGGTACCGAACAGATGGTAGTAATATGACGTGATGACTATAGCGCAGTGGTTACATTGTTTTCTACTGAATGCAAAAGGTAATAGGTTAAAGAAATACATAAACAGTTGAAAATACCAATATGGGTTTTCAGGGCAATAATCAGTTGCAAAGTTTGGAAATTTGCAACTGATTTTCACTATTTTTCATATTTCACACTGTTTATATATGTTTTATGTCTCAGGGTTTAGGTTTAGGAAACTAACTTGGGCAAGTGTTGGGCTACTTAGGTATAAAAGTTAGGTATAAAAGTTAATTACAGGTTAATGGGGTCAGGTTAAGGTTAATGGGGTCAGGTTAAGGTTAGGGAAGAGCTAAGCTAGAGAATAAGGAACATGGATCCCCACAATGATTGAAAAATAAATGTGTTAGATCCTGGTCTTACAATAGATTCTAATGGTTTTTCTTGATAAAAAATATTAATACCTGACAAACTGGTCTTAACCCTAAGGTATCATGTATTTTTCTCAAACACCCTTTAAACAGCTGCATGTAATCCCCTGAGTAATTAATGATCGCTGTGGTCTGGAGGATAAAATGAATTATCCCAATGAAACTGTTTTTCCTTGAGTCTCTTCTTCAGAAATCCCTCTACTTCTTCCAACACTTCCTGTCTTTTGTCATTTTCATTTCCCACCACCTTAGCAATGACTTTCTCATGGAAAAGCAGTTTGCTCAAGCTTTCTGCCTCGGCACAGTTTCCGTAGGTCCATGTCTTCTTCTCCTCTGTCTTCAGGCCAAACATATCACTACAGGACTTGCATGGAGGCATAGCTTTACCACTCTGCACATTGTAAGCCTGACACTCAACCTGCTCATCCAGTTTCATGGTGCAGTGAAAGTCATTGGTTTTCTTTTTCTTTTCTGGCCTGTATGTCATCACAGCATTGGATACACGGTAGTGCCAGGTTTTCAGGCAGGACGCAGCGATCATGATCTCTCCCGTTTCTCTCCCTGAACAGGACATGGATGCTCCATAGTACCTTTTACCACTGCCCCTTTTTTGAGACACACAGATAGTTGAGGCAACTAGATCCTTCCCTGGCAGGTTTTGAGTGATCTTCTGTAGCTCCGTTAGTATTATCTCTGGTTCAGGGTCTGCTTTGGAGTCCGCATTGCTGTTGATGTCCCGGCAGTAGATGAACACCTGGCAACAGAGGGTCAGGCACAATCCAAGAAAAAACGTATATTTTGGATTAACACAGATAGTGGATATATTTAATAAGATGTTAATATTGAGATGGTGATTTGACAGCCAATTCCTGAGTGTCACAGCACTGTAAAATAAATGATGTAGTAGGATTTTGACCAGTACGCCCCTGCCTGTTGGCTTGTTTTTGGAACAGTGAATTTGCTGTGGAGTTATTGCTATGGGGCAAAGCCAAAATTTAATGATTTAGGCTTTGTCATATCGTTTTTACAGAAGCCAAGCTGCAGAGTTCAGCAACTGTAAGAATCAAGAAATATGGCTAAAGATTAACCCCAAACAACTTCTTTAGAGAATGAATAATAGTCATACATTCTACAGCATTTATGAATGTTTATGCTGTTGTTGAAGAGCATCAGCAAAACAACACTTACCATGTCCAACAGACAGGAGAATGGAGTGCGCTTTGGAACCCGAGTCGTGTAATAATTCATTGGTTCTGGATACTCTGCGATCATTTTACCAAAAATTTCATCGGGGGTAAACTTCAAAACATTAATCGAGCCTAAAAAGTAGATGCTGTGGAGTATCTTGAAGGGACAGAAGTTTGATATGAAAAGTACAAATAAAGTACAAAACATTCCCTATACATTTCCTATATGCATTAATTACTTGATATTAACACAAGCTATCTTGACTGAACATTGACTTAAAGTTGCAATATGTAGAACTGTTTCGTTGTAATGTCACAAAATGTCCATAATATTTCTACTGTAATAAGTGAAATTATGGAGTTTCACAATTTGTAATGACCTACAAATTATTTATGTTGTATACAAAAGCACATCCTTTCCCAAACTTTGTTGGTAAAAAAAAAAAATCTGTTTTCAAATGGAGAAGCTGCACACCCATCTCTTCAAGCACATTTACAAAGACTGGCTTGGGGTGTAACTGAAATAAACTAACAAACTGAGACGATACTTTCAAAATGGACACCTACCTCGTTCAGATATTCCTTGAAACTGTTTACAGATTTAGATTTACGAAGCTCTTCCATAAGAACACACAATCTGGTGACGATTACGCAGGCATTTGGTCTAAATGTATCTTTTTCCAGAAACTTCACTGCCCTAAAATATTTTTTGGGATGACAGTTCAAGTTTATGTTCAAAATATAGCTGCACTCATTTACAATATTTAAACATCAAAGGTACAGTTAGTGCAATAATGATAGAGGCTTACCGTTCTTCTAGGTTTGTGTCCTGTAGTTAAGATAAAATGAAAACGATTTAATAAACAGACTCAAAAGATCACACTTGTTACACATTAGATTACAAAACATGTTTTGGAGGTCGATCAGTCACATTTGAGATGAGTCTTGCCCTGGGTGTTCATGAACTACTTTGGGTTTAGGTCAAATACAATAGTACCTCACTTGGGGTTTGTTGGTGAAATGACAAATATCCAAATGCCATAATCCAACCATAATTGTAGACGTATATTATATGCACTCTCCTCAGCAGGGTAGGATTGTATTGTTAAGTGGAGAGGTCGGAGTCAATGGATACCAGGATTGTCTTTCTTTTCCAGGGGGTCACATTGACCTTTCTGTAATATTGCCCTGTCCCCCCTAAATTCCTATTTCTATCAGTTTTTTTTTTTTATGAATGACAAGCCTAGGCTGCATGGAGGGCAGTTTAGCACCCAGACTCTCTAACTAGAGAGCCATGCTGTTGTAATATGTGCAGAATGTGGTTTGGCATGGTCTTGCTGAAATGAGTAAGGCATTCCCTGAAAAAGACGTAATCTAGATGGCAGCATATCTTGCTCCAAAACATGTATATATTGTTTAGCATTAATTGTGCCTTCAGAGGTGCAAGTCACCCATGCCATGTGCACCCTCAATTTGAGCCTTAACTGTCTGTAGTGATGGCCAACCTAGGCTTCCTTATTTTAGCAGCAGGAAATTATACTGACAGCACTCAGATTTTCCTTATCACAAAAAAAGCCATCATTGAAATGTATAAGGCAATATATTTAACAATCTAGTCTGTAAAAAATATATTTCAATGATGGATTTTATTCAAAAAATGAGTTAGCGCTGCTAGCATAATGTCCTGCTGCTAGAAGAATGGTAATAAAGCCTTGACTACCGGTTCACCTTGTACTATCTCCTCCCATTGTAATATTGATCAAAGCACTGTGCAACTGCTGTGTTCGGCACCATCTAATTGGAGAGCTGCTGGGTGGGATGGCAATCGATCCAACACTGATTTACACCTAAGCTTTTCAATTGTCCTAAAATTGATATTTACAGTAAAATGTTTAGAATGTGGCTCTGAATGGGTCGTCCTCCTGGGTAAAATAGAAACAAGCAGCCAACATAGCAACAAAATGCTTAGCTCAGCATTTGGCTTTTAGTGAGATGGAAACTGTGGTGTTCTTGTTAGCGTGTTTGATTTGAAAAAACTTATTTAGTTTCTCCAGCTTGAACAGGTTAAGAGATAGGCCTACTGTTGATGGGTTAATGCAGGGTTGTCAAACCGGTTCCATGGAGGGCCGAGTGTCTGTAGGTTTTTGCTCTCACCTTGTACTCGATTGATTGATATTTTAGGTCACTAATTGGTTAGTTTCTATGCTCAACTGGTTGTTTTGTCTTAACTGGGAACACATTTAAAGGAAAAACCAAAAAACCTCCAGACACTCTGCCCTCCAAGGAACTGGTTTGACACCACAGTTATATAACTATGCTAATAGTGCTCACTAATATAGTAATAGTTTAAGATGGGATAGTATGAACATGTACAAATAAAGTTGGTTTGGATCACTAGCTTGAATGCTTCAAGAGATACAAATATGTAATTTGTGAATTATGCTAATTAATATTATTTTACTCGATTTGCTATTAAAAAACAAGGGCAGTGGCACTGGGCGTGTCACTAGCTTCAGTTGCCTGCTGTAGTAGCCTACATTATCACAAACTCACTCAGTTTAGTCACTTATGTCATTCCATGCAGGTCTGTGCAAGCATGTAACATGTCACACCACTTGAATTATTGTAAGTAAACCAATAACTGGTCATTTTTGTAATTTTTTCAAATTTTCTTCACAATCGAGGAAGTAAAAAGCCTACTCACCATTTTGAGGAAGTTGCAAAAGTGAAAATAAAACTAAATTGCACTGTTATGAACCAAGAGGCTGCAGTACCAGAGCCTGCATTTTCAGGACCGCAGTGCTAGGATTCCTCATTATTCGTGACGACAGCACCACCTAGCTAATTGGATGACCAGAAGGCAGCATTCGACCCAAGCTGGAGGCTGCTGTTTCCGAACCGCATTTCCAGGACCCTAGATTTTCGTGACAGTCACAACACACTTGAAGAGGCAGTGGAGGCTTTCTTAGGATATGTGATGATTTGAGGAGACAATAATACCCACATAGAAAGGAAATATATTTGAAAATATATTCAAATTCTAAACCTGGATTAAAGAAGGTTGATTAAAGAACTTAAAATAACATTACAGAGGAAACACATGTACATATTCCATAGGTAGACGGCTGCGTTGACCTTGGACCTCAGAAAACACAGTGGACCAACACCAGCAGATGACATGGCACCCCAAACCATCACTGACTGTGGAAACCTTACACTGGACTTCAAGCAACATGGATTCTGTGCCTCTCCTCTCTTCCTCCGGACTCTGGGACCTTGATTGCCAAAGTAAATGCTAAATGTACTTTCATCAGAGAACATCACTTTGGACCACTCGGCAACAGTCCAGTCCTTTTTGTCTTTAGCCCAGGCGAGACACTTCTGACGCTGTGTCTTGTTCAAGAGTGGCTTGACACAAGAAACAGCTGAAACCCATGTCTTGCATACATCTGTGCGTGGTGTTTCTTGAAGCACTGACTCCAGCTGCAGTCCACTCTTTGTGAATCTCCCCCACATTTTGGGTTTTGTTTCGAATGGGTTTTGTTTCAAAATCCTCTTCAGGGTGCGGTTATACCTATTGCTTGTACACTTCTTTCTACCACATC
Source organism: Esox niger (assembly GCA_016801105.1). NCBI lineage: Eukaryota > Metazoa > Chordata > Actinopteri > Esociformes > Esocidae > Esox > Esox niger. The sequence goes on from JACXGJ010003434.1 coordinate 18,303, forward strand.
TTTTCCCTCCCTTCGCCTCTCTATTGTGCTTGGACACAGAGCTCTGTGAACAGCCGGCCTCTAGCAATGCCCTCCTTGTGCAAGGTGTCAATGGTAGTCTTTTGGACAGCTGTCAATTCAGCAGTCTTCCCCATGATTGTGTAGCCTACAGAACTAGACTGAGAGACCATTTAAAGGCCTTTGCAGGTGTTTTGAGTTAATTAGCTGATTAGTGTGGCACCAGGTTTCTTCAATATTGAACCTTTTACAATATTCAAATTTTCGTTTCGACATTAGTTGTCAGTTATAATCATCAAAATTAAAAGGAATGAACACTTAAAATATATCAGTCTGTGTGGAATGTTTGTATACATTATGCAAGTTTCACTTTTTTAATGGGATTACTGAAATAAATCAACTTTTTGATGAAATTCTAATTATATGACCAGCACCTGTATTTTCCATCATAAAACCAAATGTAACCTTATAATAATAATTTTTTCAGTTTCAGTATTAAAAAAAATCAAACATTATGACATTTCAATTTATTTATTTTTATTCATGAATTAAGTAGTCAGTGGAGCCAGTGGTCTGAATACATTCACAAGGCACTGTATATTTAAAGGTAAAAACTTTGAGACTTTTATTACTTAAGCAGAATTTTTCCTGGTGACTTTTACTTGATTATTTTTCTCTTACCAACGGTTCTGGACAAACTTGTTAAGGTGCATCTTAATTATCTAAACAGCTTCCTGACTCCATTCTGTACCACATGTCCTTTATCTTCACTGAAATCAAAGAAATGCATACAAGTCATGAATCCCTAAGATATGTTATACAGGTCATGAGTACCCAGTCCCCATGTTTTACCAGACAGAGTCTGTGTTAATAAATCAGAGAATATGAAATAAAGACACTAAATCAATTAAGACTGTATTTAAGACACAAATAAAACAATTGCATGTTTATTTTAATGAGGGTGAAGGCTGTCATTCATGACGGTAGACCTTAATACAAAAACATTTTTCAGGGAGGTTAAAACTGGTAACATGCTCACTATATACTGTACAACTATTTGTTGTGTGTAAAAAGACAGAGGTAAAACATTGATACATTGAATTAGAGTGGGACGTATTGGTTTATCTGTTGTCAGCTGGGGATCAGATCCTGTTATTGTCACTACAGGTTTTTGACAAGTACTGTCTGGGGTTTCAGTGGTTCAGGATAATGACCGGCACCTGTGAGGTAAGGTGAGTGTTAAAAAAGGACCGCATTAAAACATGACAATGTATCGATCTAAACAGCAAGTCAACAGTACAAAAGTAACAGATTCTCATTTCAAAATGCTGATTTTTTTGAAAACAGCTAACTTCCTGCATTTAACTATGACTATAAAAGTCAACACATAAAAAAAACCTAAAAAAAGTCATGTATTTCATTAACGCCATTATTCAAATCGATTGTTGCACAAAGATATAACATTTGTTTCCACCTTGAGACAGAGGCTACATCTTCTACTTGCCCACCTTTGCACTGATCTCTTTGGATGATATCCAGACCTTTCAGCAATATTGGCATTGCTTTGTCCAGTAATTCCTGATGCTTCTTTTCCAGTTCCTTCCCCACTCTGCCCTTTTTCACCTTGTCCCAGTCCGCCTTAGTCTACACAACACAAAATGGCACAACACAACACGGTTACATAGTACAGAGGGGCAAAAAGCCATTTAGTCAGCCACCAATTGTGCAAGTTCTCCCAATTAAATAGATGAGAGAGGCCTGTAATTTTCATCATAGGCACACTTCAAATATGAGAGAGAATAAGGAAAAGAAATCCAAAAAACACATTGTAGGATTTGTTTATGAATTTATTGGTAAATTATGGTGGAAAATAAGTATTTGGTCAATAACAAAAGGTCATCTCAATACTTTGTTATATACCTTTTGTTGGCAATGACAAACATTTCTGTAAGTCTTTACAAGGTTTTCACACACTGTTGCTGGTATTTTGGCCCATTCCTCCATACAGATCTCCTCTAGAGCAGTAATGTTTTGGGGCTGTCGCTGGGCAACACACACTTTCAACTCCCGCCAAAGATTTTCTATGGGGTTGAGATCTGGTGTCTGGCTAGGCCACTCCAGGACCTTGAAATGCTCCTTACAAAGCCACTCCTTCAATGCCCGGGTGGTGTGTTTGGGATCATTGTCATGTTGAAAGACCCAGCCACGTTGCTAATGGAAGGAGGTTTTCACTCAAAATCTCACAATACATGGCCCCATTCATTCTTTCCTTTACACCAGGGGTGTCAAACCGGTTCCATGGAGGGCCGAGTGTCTGCGGGTTTTCGCTCTCACCTTGTACTTGATTGATTAATTAGGTAACTCATTGGTTAGTTTCTACCCTCACCTGGTTGTTAAGGTGTGAACTGGGAACACATTTAAAGGAAAAACCAAAAACCTGCAGACACTTGGCCCTCCGTGGAACCGGTTTGACACCTGTGCTTTACACGGTCCTGGTCCAATTTTTCCTTTCCTTCGTCCTGGTCCAATTGCAGAAAAACAGCCCCAAAGCATGATGTTTCCACCCCCATGCTTCACAGTAGGTATGGTGTTCTTTGGATGCAACTCAGCATTCTTTCTCCTCCAAACACAACGAGTTGAGTTTTTACCAAAAAGTTATATTTTGGTTTCATCTGACCATATGACATTCTCTCAATCCTCTTCTGGATCATCCAAATGCTCTCTAGCAAACCTCAGATTGGCCTGGCTTAAGCAGGGGGACACGTCTGGCACTGCAAGATTTGAGTCCCTGGCGGCGTAGTGTGTTACTGATAGAAGCCTTTGTTACTTTGGTCCCAGCTCTCTGCAGGTCATTCACTAGGTCCTTACGTGTGGTTCTGGGATTTTTGCTCACCGTTCTTGTGATCATTTTGACCCCACGGGGTGAGATCTTGCATGGAGCCCCGGATCGAGGGAGATCATCCGTGGTCTTGTATGTCATCCATTTTCTTATAATTGCTCCCACAGTTGATTTCTTCACACCAAGCTGCTTACCTATTGCAGATTCAGTCTTCCCAGCCTGGTGCAGGTCTACAATTTTGTTTCTGGTGTCCTTTGACAGCTCTTTGGTCTTGGCCATAGTGGAGTTTGGAGGGTGACTGTTTGAGGTTGTGGACTGGTCTTTTATACTGAAATGTTCAAACAGGTGTGATTAATACAGGTAACAAGTGGAGGACAGAGGAGCCTCTTCAAGAAGAAATTACAGGTCTGTGAGAGCCAGAAATCTTGCTTGTTTGTAGGTGACCAAATACTTATTTTCCAGAGGAATTTACCAATACATTCATAATAAATCCTACAATGTGATTCTCTGGATTTTTTTCCCTCATTGTCTCTCATAGTTGACGTGTACCTATGATGAAAATTACAGGCCTCTCTCATCATTTTAAGTGGGGTAACTTTCACAATTGGTGGCTGACTAAATACTTTTTTCCCCCACTGTATATACTGTCCCTAGGTTTTCTCCACATTTTGTGGTCTATGGACATTTATTATGTATTTATTGCCATCAATTTACACACAATACCCCTATAAAGTCTAGCTATAGCAATCAATAGATTTCAACACCTCTGTAAAAAGCATCTAGGCATTTCTTAAGTAAATGTTTTATAACAACCTTTATTTCAGTTTAAATGTCAGTGAGCATTTAGGTAATGTTAGGGCAGGAAGGAAGAGCTGGAATTGTCTAATCATAAAATCGCAATAATTCCTCTTATCTGTAAAATGGTCCAGCATGTTGGTTATAACTTGTAAGAATTTGCTAGCATCAGGAGTAAGATGATGTGCGAAATGTATGACCATGGACAGTGCTACCGCTGGCATCAGTTATTTGCTAACTGCCCAATGACCACAGCAACTCAACTGAACGACCAGTTGTTCTGAGAAATGTCAGTGCAAGTAGAACAAATACCCAGCAAGTTGCCAGATTTAAAAAAAACAGCTGACAGGACATCTTCTGTTTAGCAGGGACAGCTCGCTAGAAATGAAATCTAGCTCTTAGATGCAAGCGACAATTGACAGAAAAAGCTATCAAAAGAATATAATCAGTTTCAGTTACATAACTAGCAAGATATAATTTCCAAACTCATCTGAAAATAATGGTGTCAATACCTGTAAAAAACTATTGTTGCTCATATTTGAGTGCTACAGCATAGTGTATGTTGTACCAGTCAAACATGGGCACTATATATTCTGCCACCATACTGGCCTTCTTTCATTCGCAGATAGACCACAGCTGGATTCTCACCATTTTTTCAAAGCACTCCCCTCTGTAGTAGGACGTGCTGCCAGGATATTGAAGCCCAGAGTCAAAGAGGTCCTTCAGGCTCAAAGCAACCAGGTGCATCTCCTCTCCATCGTAAGCATACACGTGGAGGTCCTCACACAGCATTATGACCAGTTGGTCACACTCAGTGTGGTTCTCCACAGCTCCCAATATCTCCATCTTCACACTGTCAGGTAGGTAGAAGATCCCCCACTCCTTGACTGTTCCATCGTCTTCACTGTAGGACGTTACATCTTGGCCCCCTATCTTCCACTCAGAACTCTCTGGCTTTCTGAGAGGAATTCTCGCATTACGGTGTTTGGACACTTTCTCAGACACCTGTTTTAGGTATTTCACTTTATCTGTTGGCGATATTAAATAACAAAATGTCTCAAACTAAATTACTGGATTAATAATGTTAGTAAAATAATATCAGTGAGAAAAGCAGGCTGCATATCAGTTGCTAGTCCTTACAGCAACCAGCTTGTTACAAATATTATTTGTATGCCACAGTGATTGACTGAAATCAAGGTATAACCAAGAGAACAACTGAATAGCTACCTTCTGTCTTTTCATATTCTAAGAAATCCTTCTTAATTTGCTCAATGCCTGCATATCTGTATGGAAAATGGAAAATGTCATTATGACATGGTTCAGTACCACCACCCTGTATTCATTACAGTGTATTACAACACAATAACTGCTCAGTTAAATAATTTACTCACGCCATCTCTGTGCTCTTTATATTGGAGCCTGGTCATGGACTGCTCTTGGTTTCTACAAGAGGAGAATTATTAGAGATATGAGGGATCTACAGTCACCACTAAAAGACAATCACTTGTCTTACTGTGTCCTGTAACAGAAGTCAAGTCTGTTACTTAAAAAGCTGTTATCACTTGTCATTGTTAGTAATTGAGCTTAGAATTAAGCATCATCAAAAAGTTTAATCACTATTTATCCCTAAAATTTTCATGAATTTCCAAGTTTGAAATTAACCACTTTTGATTCCATGGGGCATATATCTGCAAATGCATGACAATACACACCTTCCATCCAGTGGTTGAAAGTTTGAATCAAAACAGCAGGTTTTTCTAAAAACCTGCTGTTCTGGATCCCAAAACTCTGCGTTTGTCTAACGTAAATAGGCCAATGCGCCAGACGATGATTTACTGCAGGTTAATGCCCATCAACAGCTCGCGATTGGCCGGCGGACACAACAAAATCGAACCAAGTGATGTAACTGGGTTAACAACTCATTTAATGTACAATAGACTTTGAAAATACTAATAAAGAAAACATTATTTGGCTTAGTAAAACATTTAGACGCAAACAGCCCGTCATATAGACTGTCGAAAGTGAAACTATCAAGAACAACGCTTGAAATTCAAGCAACATAGACTTTCTTCAGATTGTATTTGAATGCTCATTAATTTAGCTTACCTGACACTAACCTTGAAATGTCGGTACGTAAAATACTATGCTGATTTTACTACGAACAACTACATTCAGAGTTGAATTTCATAAAATTATCATCTTGTAAGATCAGCGTATTGTGAGCAACATGTATAAACACATCCGGGTCACTAAAAATTAGGAACAAAAAAATAAAAGAGGCCAACGTATTCTAAAATGTACCTTTCAAAACATTGACAACAATTAATATTTTATCATATTTAAGAGTAATTTAATTAAAAAGTTGGTATTAAAACACATTCTACGGTCACAATTCAGACAATACATGGAATACATACTTCCTCAAAAACAATTAAATGTTACACAGAGAAAGCAGTCTAGGAAGTGTTCAGGAGAATGTGTAATGTAAGACCAACCTGTCTGATCATGGGGAATGGTGTGCTACATCTAGCAACACAATATTTTCCACACCATCTTTATCCCCAGTGCAAAACACTATAATGGACTGTACATGTACATAATGTACTATACAAAAAATGATTCAATGCGCCACAGTGAGAAAGCGTCTTGTGAAAAACATTAAAAAACACTCCTGGATCACAAACATTTGGAAGAAAAAAATATTTAATCAAATGTTTTTTTTTTTGAGATACAGATGAAAATATTTGTAATAGTTGGCTGAGTAGGTGTGAAGATACAGAGGAAATGTGCTGTTGGTTAAGATAAGTGGCAGCCAGAGAAGGTGTTGAAAAAAAGAATGGTGACATGTTATTTTATTTGGAGTTTCATAATCGGGTGCATTAATTGAACATTTATACAGAGACAGGTCTGTTTTTCTATTGAGGTTTCTGTCCACTAGCGCCACAGCCAAGCATAAGGTGCAATACCAGAAAGGGTTCAAAACTCTATTCCAAAGAGCTCCCATCTACTACACACCTGTAGGGCTTACCAGTTGTGACTGTTTTGGCCATTGTGGATTTGCTTGATACATTTATGTTCCCGTCTGTAGCACTCAAAAGGGGACATGTCGGTGCTTTCAAATACCAACCCCTACTGGATACCTTATGTACTAATTTAAAGAAAAAACATTTGCCTGCCAAGAAGAACAAATGTCTCTTACTGAGCGACTGACTGACTGACTGACTGACTGAATGACTGACTGATAGACAGACTTTGCCTTGATAAATAGCATAGTGGTGAGGTGCAGCCTGCCATGCAGGTGATCAGTGTTTGAGCCTCTCCACAGACAAGACAGGCATTAGGATTTGTTCAGGATAGACAAAAACTTTGCTGGCTGCAACTATCAGTAGCTACCTAATAGTATGCCTAAAAGAAAACTGTTTACGCTTATATTGCAACTACGTACTTCTGATGGATTTTTGAGGTACGCATCCATGCATGCTTTTTGGGGGAATAGTACTATACTTCCTGAGAAGACTCAAGAAATTAGGCATGTCTGCAAAAACTCTCACCAACATCTACAAGTGCACTATTGAAAGCATCCACTCAGTTTGCATTACTGCCTGGTCCCACAGCTGCTTCGCTGCAGAACGCAAGTACCTCCAGAGCGTGGTAAAGTCTGCGGAGCGCATCATCGGCTGCCATCTCCCCTTCGTGCAAGGCATCTACCATACACGATGCCTGAGAAAAGCACGGAACATCATCAGAGAATACAGCAACCCAGGCTTTGGTCTGTTCACTCTGCTGCCGTCTGGTAGATGCTACCAGAGCATCAGAGCACGCACTTCCAGACTCAAAAACAGTTTTTTCCCTCAGGCCATAAGGCTCCTCAGTAAGTTACACTGATCCATGATCATAATGATCACACATGAACATTCCAGATGCTCTGATGCCCTTTCAGGTAATTTAATGAACATTAAAATATTTAAAATCAATGCTAGTTTACAATTTCTTTTTCAATGTATATTACTGCCATACTTGCCATTCCTACCATATTCAATACTACTACCAAAGTTGCTGCTTACTTAAAGTACTCTTTTTAATCTGCTGCTGTATGTATAGGATAGCATTATCCTCTTGATATATTTAAATCTGTGTGTAAATGTTCTTCCTAATTCTCACTATGTAGTTGTACTGTACTATGCCACAATTCATAAGCTTATTGCACTCATATGTATCTAATATTTCAATAACTATCAATTGCTGCTAGGTCACACTGTTAAGTATATTAATGCCATACTTGCCATATCTAAATGTTCAATAATACTACGCAGATTACTGCTCTCTCAAAATACTACCCAGATTGCTGCAAGATTGCAGTACTCTTTAAATTGCTGCAGTGTACAATGTTATGTATATTGATGCTTTATTCAATTATTATTTTCTGTCTAGATATATTCTTGCTTATACTCTTCCTAACTCTCACTACGTAGTTTGTCGTGTGCCATGTCATAAGAATGTCATTGTCCAGGATGACGCATGTTATTTGATGCCTTTGACAAATTAAACTTGAAACTTGGACTTGAAACTTGAAACAACCCATTGTGCAGTAAAAGAGGAAAGGCTTCCACGATTCTCTCATAATTTCACTTGACGAAATAGTCAGTTATCTTCACCCATACCGATAGTTATTGTGCCAATGTCATTTAAGAATGAAAGAAAATCGAACGTTGTTGTGCCATGAAATTAAATAGTCAGTGTAAATTTCCTCTTCGGTCTCGCTAGCTATTGCTCAATTCTTATGACTATTTCAAGTAGATATACTAGTAGGCTTATTACTGGCTAATAAAATCCATACAGTTCATAGATGCTATTTGTGATGGAAGTAAACTTAATAAGAAATGTTAGTCAGTTTAACACAATGATGAATGGTGTCTAGCTAAATATTCAAACTTGGCATGATGTTAATGCTTGACAAAAGTATCTATTGTCAAGCATTAACATCATGCATTAACATCACAATATTCTATGAAGGTAGCAGTTACCAACAAGTCCCAATACTGGCACACAAGCTTACTATATCCAAAACAGTACGTACTTGTATTACATAATATGTAGTATGTGATTTGAGATGCAACCAATGCATTCGATTTCCTCTTAGTTCACATAGTACGTGGTTCTACTGTTATTGTATAGACGACCGTCTACAGTAATCTTTGTAAAAGAGTACACTTTAGTTCCCTTAATAAATGTTCAGTTGCCCATGATATTTCAGCAACAATTTTACGGCTGCGGTAAAGGTTACATTTGGAGACGATACAGAGTAGAATTGAATACCAGTAGGCCGTGTGATCATCCCTGCTCTTCAATGTTTGCACCCTGGTCCAAATCTGCTCTCAGATCTTCCAATATTTGTCTCAGAAATATTTATCCACTTCTTACTATTCAGCCTTCGCACAACTGTACACACTGTAATACCATGAATCTCATATATTTAAAAGAATAATTGTATTACGTGACCATTTTATATATTTATTGTTTTCTAAAGAAACAGTCATGAAGTGATTGGAGTCATTGTTTTCATTTTAGCCACTTAAAAGCTATTTGCTAGCCATCTCCAGTAATCTTTGTACAAGAGTACACTTTAGTTCCCTTAATAAACATTCTGTTGTCCATGTTATTTCACCAATTCTGTAATGGCTGAAGTTAAAGTTACATTCCTGCTCTTTAAATAGCATTATGGTTAAAGACACAGTTTGCCACATAGAAAAACCTGGATTGAAAAAAGTCAGGGAAAACTACATTCATCCTTTCTAATCGCGGGCCAGCTGAACTAGGCTTGCCTAGTTTCTTTTCTGTTTTTTACAGCAGTGGATTAGTGTGTGGGATTTATAGGAAGTAACTGTTAGTGGTAGGCTACTGGATAGAGTCCTGATAGAGTTTAGAAAATGTTAATTTGAAACCACATTATGTTGTTAGTCTAATTCAATGCATCTATGACACTCATGCCTTCATCATCAAAAACATAACGGATTTCAAACAGATTTGTCAGTTTGCACACCTAACAATTGCTCTACATAGTCTTATCCTATTTTCTATAAAAATACATCTACATATATGGTAATTATGTGCTATTTATTTGTGACCAGAAGCACTGTGCACTGTGTTTAAAAGCTTTGAGTTATTAATGTTTTTTCAATGCAAGCCACAAAAGGTTACAGAAAGATTTGTTTACCCATCACTTCAACTGATATGAAGAAAAACCCTTTGTTTTGTTATCAGCAGGATGGTGAATGCAGATAAAAGTCTTAGGTACTATTGATGTGTGACATTGATGTGTGAAATTTTGTCCAAGCCTGCCTGAGTGTTCACTGGAGTTATTCACTTGAACAGAAACAGCAGACCACCTTATTTTGAGCAAATTTGAGTGCTATTTGATTGATTCCAAATTGACTACACACCAATTAAAGTGTTGTCATTGACTTTGACCGCTACAAGGTTATGAAGGCCAAGAAGATGGTGAGTGGAGATGAACAATGTTTTCTTCAGATTAAATATTTGGCACTGTAATTGAAATGTGACCTGTCAAGATGTGCTGTATGAATCCCTGTAAACAAGCAGTTAAATACCTATCACTGACTGGCTGTTTGTGCCCATAGAGGAACAAGATTATCAAGCACGAGGTGAACAGGTGCAGAAAGAAGCAGCAAAGAAGGTGTGATCTTTTTAATAAATCCTCTGGTTGAATTGTCCTTTGTCTGTTCTTTTATGTAATACTGCTTGACTGATCTTGGGCACCCCTGTGAATGTTATTTTTCTTTAATATAGATCAGGTGTACCATATAATCTGTCGTGGAAAATCAACCACTCTTTACTAAAAACAAATGCATTTCAACTCAGGACTTTGTGAATCCAATAGACTTTAATGAAAATCATACAATAATGACAGACATTAAAGCCAGGTCCTTCTGCAGATAGACCCCCAATGGTCTGAGTCCGGACCATGGCTTTTATACAGAACTTTCACACATTACGCCATCTGACTTTGTCTGGTTGGCAACCCCCCTGAGTGGGGTGCGCTTCTTATCTTCTACCTCCCTGAATGCTCATAGTTTGCAACAGTAATTCACATCCTCCTTATGCTTCATACTTGGGTCATGTCCATCATTGTCCACAAAGTAAGTGTTACGTTAAGCTCATGGGCCACACTCAGGTCATCTCTTATCACAGAGTACACTTTATGACCAGCTCATTGGCCACACTCTGGACACCCCAACAGTGGATACAAAGGCAGTAAACTTCAGAAATGCCCCTCTGGGCTCAAGGTAATTGCCTGCTCATGACTATCTCTCAGCATAAGACACATATTATGATGAACATAGAAATTGTCTGTATGTGTAATTCGTCCTATTCCAGAAGTAATTTACTGTGAGTGTGGATTCCACGTTAATATGTTTATAATAAAACTACATGATTATACATTGCACATTAATATTTTCATAAGTATTAGGTTACTTATAAACCTAATACATCAGACACTCAACTGTATAGTATACACAATGTAACATACCATTTTAGTTTTGCACAAGGTTCCAATTAAATAGTCCCTTTGGTAACATCTCAATCTAAATTTGGAGCTTACAATACATATCGCCATTATACTCATCACCAGAGGAGTAGGAGGATGTTTGATATTGATAGGGACAAATCTGGTATTTTTTGCAAAGGGTTCTTTTTTGGGGGGGCAGCTGCTTCTAACATTAGATGGGACATGTCCCTCCTGCCCCACCCTTCATATAGGCTCCAAAACAGATTTATCTAGCATGTTCCTCTTAGCATTTTACAAATTCAAAAGATTAGTATTTAAAAGTTTTACGATTAATTCAATAATACAGTGTGTAAAGGATGCTAATGTCAACATAAATATATTATGGCTGTTTTTCAGGCAGGGTGGGGAGTTGATGATTGTTCACATGTGCATGATTTAAAAATGCAAATCTGTATTTCTCTCCCTGACTAAGGCAGATCTCCAGATTCTAGCAAAAATGTTTTATGTGTCCCTAAAATAAGGGTACAAAAATTGAAATACATAAACATCTACCATGAGTTCTGTATGATTCTTGCATAGTTTGGAATCAATATAAACACAATATAAAAACACAAAACGATGTACATTGAGATCCTACTAAATAAATTAATAATAATTGTGAAATATTAAATTAGCTACATTGCAACAACACATCATTTTTCAGTAGGTGGCGTAATTACTATTCCGAACTAAAGGTAAATGAAGACTAACACTGGCGAAGAAGAAATTCTGCATTTGCGCGTGCGTATTTGCAGAGCGGAAGGCGTTTTTGTGTCTACAGGAAACGGGGACGTCCTTTCTGAAGCGGATTGCCATCATGGTGAGTTCGCTTTGAAGCTTGTGGATTTAAAAAACGTGTTTAATGCAATATTCTGTATTTTTATTTGGCGCTCATCTCGTATGAATGCGTCATATTTGTTTTATTTGCGTTTGGTCTATTTAATTAAAATAGTTACCATGTGTTTTTGACTTCAATGAAACGTCGGGTTTTTTGCCTGCTACAACGTGGCGATGAACAGGCCGAATATTAGCCTAGCTCCAATAAGTAACGTTACTACTGTCACAAACGCGTTACGTATGCCGTACCAGGCTAGCCTTTCGAACATATTTTGTAATGTCTACTTTTGTATATTAACCCGATAACCTATTAAGGAACATCAGAAGTTGTTGCCTGCTTGTGCTTCGTCTAGTAACGTTAGCGCGAATTGGGATTTGTCAAGCATTGCTTACATTGTATTGCTCTCTAAACTGCGGTACAGTATAACTTGTTAAATATATCGGTTTTGCTGCTTCTCAAACTAATGTCCATGTTAAAGTCTGATTAAATCTTAAACTGGATTTAGCTAGGACAAATTAACTGTAGTCAACATGTCGGCGCAAGAAACTAGTGGTCTCACGTTAACTGAATTGTTGTCCATGATTCATTGTTGGTCTACCTGTTCCTTATTTTCCTTCAGGTGTTCAAACGCTACGTCGAGATTGGCCGCGTTGTCTATCTTTCTTTTGGACCCCACGCAGGCAGTTTGGTGGCCATTGTCGATGTCATCGACCAAAACAGAGTAAGTATAAACATTCGGACTGCAACTATGGTGTTAGACCTGCTGGTTTTGTGGATTTCACACCAACCCTGCTGTTGTATCTAAACGTCTGATGGGTACACTGTTCCATTGTACTTTTAGTTAATATGGCTGTAACTTTACATGCAATGTATTTTTTGTACTGAGCTGTTGTGTTGTCTCAGGCCCTGGTGGATGGTCCTTGCACAGGGGTGAAGAGGCAGGCAATGCCCTTCAAGTGCATGCAGCTCACTGACTACGTCATCAAAGTTCCTCACAGGTGAGTGTGTGGACAAATACATTTATACCTTACTACTGTATTAGACGGAAAATATTTCCAATGGACCAATTGGGATATGTCCTTTCCTATTTACTGTGGTGTTGTATGTGCTGGGGATTATTCCCTAGATGTCAACCTAGACGAGCCTATTCATTTTATACAATAGGGCTGGGAACACCGCACAATGGAGTACTGTGGGATTTAAGGGCCAGTAATACTATGTATTTCACTTTCTTCCATTCTATATACATTGCTTTTTGGTATTGTCATTTGTCTAATTAGATGTTCCAATCACTGCTCTCATTGTTTTCTGTAGAGACAGAGACCCTTAAGAGGCTTTATCATACAATAAGTGTTGATAACATTGAGACCTTTAAAAAAACTTTTTCTTTCTGATACAGCAACATTGTGCGAAGGTAACATTGCAATATTGTCCCTGTCACTTATTCAGTATGATCTCAGTTGAGCTGCATATTTCTGCTTCCTGTATGTGTTGTAGCGCTCGCCAGAAGTATGTGAGACGTGCCTGGGAGAAGGCCCAAGTCAGTGAGAAGTGGAAGGAAAGCAACTGGGCCAAGAAAATCGAGGCCAGACAAAAGGTACAGGCAATTCCAATCATATGTTGTCCTGTATTTGTAATTTGTTGGTACAGTAAAATCTCATATTAAACATTTGATAGTGGCCTTTAACTAGGGCTCCCATCTGCTTGTATGTAATAGTACTTAAAAACAGACGACTTATCCACCCAACTAGCTGCATTTCATTTTGCTCCACTTAATGTTAGTTTCCACACCAAAGCCAGTAGGGTGAGGAGTTTTTGAGTGTATTTATTTCCACATTTGGTCCTTGGTTACCTCAGACTTTTCTGAAAGGATGTGGAGTGGAAGGAGTTAGCTTAACTTCTAGGTCTGTCAACTAACAATTGATGTGACATTTTGTACAAGCCTGCCTGAGTTCACTCGGGTTATTCTCTAGAACGGAAACAGAGGGCCACCTTATGCTGAGCAAATTTGAGTGCTGTTTGATTGGTTCCAAATTGAATACGCACCAATTAAACTATTGTCTTTGCAGAGGGCGAACATGTCTGACTTTGACCGCTACAAGGTGATGAAGGCCAAGAAGATGGTGAGTGGAGATAAACAATGTTTTCTTCAGATCAAATATTTGGCACTGTAATTGAAATGTGACTTGTTAAGGTGTTCTGTATGAATCCCTGTAAACAAGCAGTTAAAATACCTAAGACTGACTGGCTATTTGTGTCCACAGAGGAACAAGATCATCAAGCACGAGGTGAAGAAGCTGCAGAAAGAAGCAGCAAAGAAGGCGTGATCTTTTTAATAAATCCTCTGGTTGAATTGTCCTTTGTTTGTTCTTTTTTTGTAATACTGCCTGACTGATCTTGGGCACCCCTCTGAATGTTATTTTTCTTTAATGTAGATCAGGTGTACCATAACATCAGACACTCAGCTGTATAGTTTACACAATGTAATAAGTCTAATTATTCCCTATGGTTAAAATGACACTTTAGTTTACTGAGTATTTTGAACATTAGTGTTTTGAAAGGTTACCCAGATGACTGCTATTGTAGTGCTTTTAGCTGCTGTTACCTCACATATGCGCCTAAGCACGTTGTAATTGCGCGTAATTCGTTTCAAAATGGTAGCACTAGGTTTATTTCTGTAGCCGAGAAAGTATACCGCTGTCTTTCCATATTCACCCAGTGGGTGGTAGTAAACGATGGGGAAACGTGGTCAGGATGTCTTGCACTAATCTCGTTCAAAGATAGCGGAAGTAGCTGCCTGGAGACAATTACTGCTGCTGCATTAGTTCTATTGTGAACTGCTTCCACAGTATTCAAATACACTGTAAACGCATTTCTTAAAGATGAACCTGTATGTAAATGGAAGCACTAATGCGAATGTGTTATGTACTTCTGTGATCATGGTTTTTGACAGTAGGTATATATCCAATCTGGAATCTATATAGACGAGGGAAAAGTTCCCAGATCTTAGTTTTGCCTTCTATGTGTTTGCACAACTATTATAGCCTCTCCGCCACCAACAGTCATGTCTCTTAATGAGACAGGATTATTTCACAGTTCTTGACTACAACCCCAATGTGTTGTGCGGATGGAGTCTTAAATTGTCTTAGTTACTGCGCTTCTCTCACTCGGTGGGAGGGTGACAAAAATTGAATTCCAGAAGCATCCAGACTTAGGTTAACAAACTTTGGGAAATGAGAGCTGCTTTTCTTTTGTAAAATAACTTTATGGGACTGACACACCCATCTTTTCGTGGTCTTAGAACATTTTCTAGGGACCAACAGGCTGGCTAGGGACACCGAATGTAGGTTGGCCTGTACAGCTCAATCGGTTGAAAATGAAAATGTATCCTCACTAGTCAGTTAAGACAAGTGTCAGCTAGATAACTTTACATTTGAAATTGTAAAATGTTTGTACCTTAACCACAGAAGTACAGCCATAGTTGTACTATTATAGAAATATTCCACATCCAAAGTTAATCTTTGCCCTGAAATTATTTTACATTAAATTTTGAGATTGTTTTTCTTCCGTAAACAACCACCCTTTCTTTTTCTCAATTTCTCCCCAAATCCAACATTATCGCTGAACATCCCATCTTCTCTCAATAATTTGGCATTTGGAGTCATTCCTAATTTAAGAAACAAAAACCCTTATACCCACATACAAACCATTCAGAAAGTTTTTTCAGCACAAATCTCTACATATAGCATGCATAATTGTACTTTTTTCATGGTAAAGTAGGTTAAAAATATATTCAACACAAATATTATAATAATAATGATCCTAATAATGATTTTAATAAACACTTTTGGCATATCTTCCCAAGGACCTCTCGCAGTATCTCAACGGAAGCCCAGGGGCCTTAACCCTGGTTCAAGATCCCTAGAGGGATAATTTTAATAAACGCTTTTGGCATATCTTCCCAAGGACCTCTTGCAGTATCTCAACGGACACCCAGGGGCCTTAAGCCTGGTTGAAAATCCCTAGAGGGATCATTTGAAGAGTGTCTTGCTACAAAGGGAAGTTTGGGGTCCCCTGCTGGAGCTGCTTCCCCCGCAAACCGACAATGGATAAGCGGAGGGAAATGATGATGATGATTTCTACAATGCGAACATTTTCAAATACCCCATTTATTATGTATAACACATTTTGGTTTAATATGAGAATGGGGCAAAACATACAACCCAATGAAATTTGCAGAAATATTTGAAAGTATTTCCAACTTTAGGACACCAAATTATGGATTTTATAGCTCGCAGAGTCTGCTCTGGACCCTTCAATTCCAGGGAGCATTTGTGTGTTGGGTTTGCTGTGCTGATGGAAGACAAACAACTCTCAACTCAGTGTTTGGCCACTAGTTGGAACACTCAAAAACATTCATCTTAATTGTGATCTACTGATGTCATGATGTCTAGCACACATTCAAGGCACCCAGTACCAGAGGGAGCAAAGCAACCCCACAGCCCTATTGCACCTCCACCATGTCTGAGTGCCGTCAGGCTGTCCTTTGAATAAATAATTCATAAACCTTGGATGACTTCAATGCTGAAGGGGACACAAGAAACCCTGAATGACCTTCTCAAAAACCTACCCAACAAGCCTAAATTGTGTGTAAAACAAACAATAAACACAGTCAGAGCTCATTTCACAGCGAGCTGAGAACACCCCCCCCAAAAAGTAATTTTATATGTTGGAGAGTAGAGATATAGTATGTAACTACAATTTGAATGGGCTTGGTGGTAGTTAAACAAAGTTGTAATCTGAGTAATGTTTCAGTCATTATTGTTACATAGTTAGTGCCTGGAACTGCACCACTCCTTTTGCAAAAAACAAGGGATCCCTGACCTCACTTAAAAAAATTTTTTTGCATTCCGTAGATTATAACCTTATAAAGATAGTGTGCTTAAAGATTTCACTGAATTTCTTTATGTGTATTACTGATTTTAAGTGTATGTTTAGCTGTATATCTTCCAGTTTGGTAAAAATGTAGTGAATGCTTAAACATTCCATGTTTCAGAGTAGCTTTCTAGCCTTGTTGAAAATAGAAGTGCATGCTTGTGTGTGCAGCCTGGTCTCTTGGGAATACAGTTAGTTTACATAAAACTGTCACAGCAAAATTCAGAAGATGTGTAATGTTATGTAAGGATTAAGACGGGCTGATAGGACAGCGGTGAGTGCATTTAGAGTTGAATAAAGTGGCTGGGCAGAAATGCCACAAATCTTCACTTTAATGGTCGCAACTTTGAATCCATCATGTTTTCGTAGCCCATTGCAATATACACTAATGTAACAATTATATCGTACGAATTTGACTGTAACAGATTTACATAATGTAACATAAGTATATCACACGATTGTTTTCTGACAGATTAACAATATATCATGTATTCCCCTGATCCCATGTTGTGAATTCGGCTATCACAGATTTACTGTCCCTTTTACGTATTCCTCTGAGACCAGGTTGGTGTTTGCTTGGTATGTGCTTGTGCTTTTACTGTGTAAAGTACAACAGAGCATAATATTAAGATATGAAGCGTAACCCAAAGGTGAAGCATCTTCTATGTTTACTTTATCTCCATGGCTCCTCTGACATGATGTTGCATGATCAGGACTGTTGGGTGTGAATACATCGAATGACTTCCTCCAATCTATGTCCCGGCGCCCATGACTGGAATGTTGTGGAAATATTGAATGAATGACACTTCCTCCTTATCTCTCTTTATACCTGGCCTTCTATTTAGGACCGCTGGTGGTTTACCGGTGTAAATATGCATGTTCATGTATATAAATTGTGTCAGTCGACATCAACAAAATCTGGTTTGGTTCATGAAAGTTGTGGCTGGTTTCTGGTTTACGTATTTCTGACGTCAGAAATGAATGGCAGAAATGAATGGGAAAGATGCGCCCCCACACAGAGGGAGAAAGAATCGCAGGCTATGACAGTTTCATACGAATCCTTCGTATTAGCCGCAGTTATTTACAACGCTCAATTGATAATGCCATTGACATGACTGAACGTATAGTGACTCATCAGAGAACATTGTAGGCTAGCTTGTAGTTAATTACGAACGGTTGCTATTCAAGACGGTCTGCATTGGACGAAATAAGGCAGCCGGAGGGTCAGGGATATCGACTTAACGAGAAATTCGTCCAAGAAAGCAGCGCGGTAAGTCCCCTAATCTTTCCGTAACACACGTGTATTTGTATGTTATACGATGGTATGTATGTAGGCTTTCGCACTGAGATGCGGACTCATGTTTGTATGGGCAATTA
Organism: Esox niger; assembly: GCA_016801105.1. NCBI lineage: Eukaryota > Metazoa > Chordata > Actinopteri > Esociformes > Esocidae > Esox > Esox niger. The sequence goes on from JACXGJ010003434.1 coordinate 36,651, forward strand.
ACCCAGCGTTGTGAGTTATAATAATCTGCATTCCTTTAATTAACGTTTGCCCATCTCGTGATTACAAAGCCCAACATGCTCGGTTTAAAAAACACAATTTAATTTTGGCAGGCTGTCACATTTTTGGATTTAGGCAAGTGATGTCATGTGTTGTCATTTGCCAATAAGGTCCGGAGTCAGTCCCCTTAGCCGTGGCACAACGAAATACCATTGAGGCATACTACATTACAATGTTCCCAAACTATAGTCACTTATCTTAGTGATTTAGTAGCTGTAGCCTATGGTATTTTTTTTAGCTTGGCCTACTGAGTTCTGCCGTTGTTATTCCGCGGAACTTCAGCGATATCTGGCAAACCTATATGTGGTTACAATGGGCTAATTATATTATTTAATAACCTTGACCCTACAGAGTACAGCGTGTCACAGTTGTGCTAGGGTAATCAATACACACTACTGGTACAGTTATACAACTGTCTGCCTGCCTGCCTGTCTGTCTGCCTGCCTGTCTGTCTGTTTGCCTGCCTGTCTGTCTGTCTGTCTGTCTGTCTGCCTGCCTGTAATGAATCCTGAAAAGGTATGGCAGAGCTAAGGTTATAGGGTCCATTCCAGTAGTCTGAACACACACACACACACACACACACACACACACACACTTGTTTTGTTATACATGTAAGGATTTTTCGGGGACAAAATTGTATTCCAGTTAAAAAACATATTTTACTTAATCATAATCCCAGTTCTTGACATAAAGCTTAATATAACCCTGAACTCCAAGCCTAAAATAATTCTTCAGATCAAAGAAATGTCCTAACTTTGTGTAATTATGCATGGGTTATAATACTTGTGAGGACTTGCTAGATTTTATGTGCAGATAAGGCAGGGCTCTTCCGCTTCATTCCTGGAAGGCTGAATCATTTCTGTTTTTTTGTTTCACCTGGTAGGCAAATGCACTCACCTGGTGTCCCAGGTCTATATCCGACCCTTATAAAAAAGAGATCATAAAACCAGAAGTATTTCAACTTCAGAGTTGAATGGTCCTACTGTCTGGGAAACATTATGCTTACCTGTATGAAATAGGCTGTTATGTAATCAGACAGTGTGTGTGTGTCTGTGTGTGTCTGTGTGTGTCTGTGTGTGTCTGTGTGTGTCTGTGTGTGTCTGTGTGTGTCTGTGTGTGTGTCTGTGTGTGTCTGTGTGTGTCTGTGTGTGTCTGTGTGTGTCTGTGTGTGTGGCACTGATGTGTGAGCCCTTTGTACTGTGTGTGAACATTTGATTTCTCCCTCTCTCTCTCTCTTTCCCCCTCTCTCTGTCCTTCTCTCCCTCCCTCCGTCTCTCTCTCTCACAGGGCTGGAACACACGCTATGAGATGGTTCCAGTTCACTAGCAGAAGTCTGATCTGATATCACAACCTAAATCCAACTGCATCGCCGCCCAGTGTCATTTGATCACAGGCACAGATCTCATATCAATTCATCCTCCTTATTATCCAATCCGTCGCTATAAGAGTGAAATGGAAAACTGATCTTGGCTAAGCTCATAGGGCGATCTGTATCCCAGCCTCTAGCTGCCATGGCAGGGTTAAAGAGAGGTCACGATGGGAAGATTGCTGGACTGTACGACCTGGATAAGACGTTGGGACGAGGGCACTTCGCCGTGGTCAAACTAGCGCGCCATGTCTTCACTGGAGAAAAGGTAGCTCCCTTGCAATGTCTGTCTGGACTATCCTGTGGGAAGGTGCATAAACTCTAGAGCTTTGAAGGAAACAATGCTAACTGCCTGGTTTTCATTTATTGATTAATGTAACATGACTGATTAGCAAGCGATGATAAACCAATGCCTTATTACTCATTAATAATTAGTGGCGACCGCTAGGAGCAGGCTAGAGCCTCTGGATATCGGCAATGACAAAGCTGACGCTGACAATTAAACGGATGACAAGGTTCTGATCCTTAATGTTCCAGGTCGCCGTGAAGGTCATAGATAAGTCCAGGTTGGACGAGGAGGCCAGAGCCCACCTGTTCCAGGAGGTCAGGTGTATGAAGCTGGTGCAGCACCCCAACGTGGTGCGTCTCTACGAGGTCATCGACACGCAGACCAAACTCTACCTCATCCTGGAGCTGGGCGACGGTGGGGACATGTACGACTGCATCATGAAGCACGACGGAGGTCTTGCAGAGGAGGTTCGTGTTCTGGGGCCGGGCGCTGTTGTGGAATTTCCTCAACATATGTATTATTGGATTCTACAAATGTATGAAGGAATTACTGGGTTGCCGTCATAACGCCTGCACGCGTGTGTTCGATGGCTAACGCTGCCATGTCGTGAATGCGCCACCGGTGACCTCTGTCATGCCCCCCCCCTCAGGTGGCCAAGCGTTACTTCGCCCAGATTGTCCACGCCATCTCGTACTGCCACCGGCTTCACGTGGTCCACCGCGACCTCAAGCCGGAGAACGTGGTGTTCTTTGAGAAGCAGGGCGTGGTCAAACTCACCGACTTCGGCTTCAGCAACAAGTTCCAGCCCGGAGAGAACCTGGCTACGTCCTGCGGCTCACTGGCCTACTCCGCCCCAGAGATACTGCTGGGAGATGAGTACGACGCGCCGGCCGTCGGTGAGTAAGCGGTCAAAAGTTCATGTTGCGTTTGTGGCCTGAGGAAGGTGGTGAACAGCAGTGCTGTGCGTGGTGATGTGTCGGGGCCATCTTTACCCCCCTCTGGAAAGCCGCCTTGCGCTGTACATGGCAGTTACCTCAACATGCAGTGATGGGTTGCTGGGTGACCGGATTGGTGGTGTTGAGGATATTAGGTGGTCAGTGAGGGTCCTTCGTGGTCCATGATGATGATGATGATGATTGTGTGTGTGTGTGCCAGAGTGGTTGGTTGTGTATGTGTGCGCGTGGAGAGACTGATTTCAGACGGGCTTTTTTTGATTTATTAACAGCGACAGGTTGTTTTTGTGATCTTCACTTCACGGAGAGATTAGAGACAGACTGCCTTGGCTGTTTTCCGCTGTGATCCCTCGCTGTGTCTTTTTCACCATGTCTGCCTCTCTCCCACGCTCTCTCTCTCCCTCTCGGTCTAGCCAGCCCCGCCGCCCTTCACTCAATAATTCTCATGCGTGCGTGTTCGGCTCTCGAGAGTCCATAGTCCAGTGTGTTCTTCCCAGACCACCATCGGTCCAAGGCAGGTGAACAGCCGGATCCTCTTGTAGACCAGGCTGATAGTGATCCGTCCGCCTCAGTTATCCTTCCCATCAGCATTGTGTCAGTCGTGATGTCCCGCCTTAGCTACACTGGTAACCAATCCGTGTCTACATTCCGCCCTCATTATTACCACTTACAGCTAATAAATTGCCCGCGTCAGCCATTGTTTTTAAAGGAATTGCCTGACACTGATGGCGGTGGTGTAGAAAGGCCGCTAGTTTCAGTGGGCACATGGCATCATTGAAAAGGGAAGGTAGACACAGACAGAGGATCAAGGTTATCAGTATTCTTCCGCTGCACCAAGGCTTTAGACCGTTCAGGCATATGGTTGTTTCTGATCCCAGACTCAGCGACAGGAAGAAACTCCTAAATCTTTCAAAACCAGCTACCTATGCGATGGGAAACAAAGAAAGAAAAGTCGCAAAGACCGAAAACAAGATACATATTCAAATTCAGACTTAACAACTAATCTGAACAAGTCAGAGATTCTTGTTTTCAGACTTTTTAAAATCTGATCATCTTATTCTAAAAACCTGGTCATGTCTGAATAAGAATACATTGCTTATTTTCAGAATTGTTTGTCATACAATGTAACAACATTTTCAATAAAAAAAAACGAATAATTGCATTTTCTGCTTAAACCATTTTTGAGGAAGCATTTCTTGCGATGCCCTTCTCATTTAAATGAACCAATTCAAACTGGTAGTTGCCTGTGCCGCCAAATGTGTTTGTGTGTGTGAGAGTGAGATTGTCTATGAGCTTTTTGAAATCACTCAACGATGCTGGCTGAATGTAGGCCATCCATGGCTGTGGTTGAGCAAGGTCAAAGGAAATAGTGCGGTCACTTGGAAATTATACAATGAGAGACTGGTTGTTATGGGGATCGTTGTTATGGGCAGTAGGTTGTATCAGTAGAGTATGGTTGTTATGGGCATGGTTGTTATGGGCGGTAGACCGAGAGGTTAGTAGTTATAGGGATGTTTGTAATGGGCTGTAGGTTGTATCAATAGAGTGTGGTTGTTATGGGCATGGTTGTTATGGGCGGTAGACTGAGAGGTTAGTAGTTATAGGGATGTTTGTAATGGGCTGTAGGTTGTATCAATAGAGTGTGGTTGTTATGGGCATGGTTGTTATGGGCGGTAGACTGAGAGGTTAGTTGTTATAGGGATGTTTGTAATGGGCTGTAGGTTGTATCAATAGAGTGTGGTTGTTATGGGGATGTTTCTTATGGGTGGTAGGTTATATTTCTATTCGGTTGTTATAGAGTGTCACAACACATGCGACTAATAGCATGTATATATATTGATCCAGTTATCTAATAGCAGGTATATATTGATCCATTTATGTACAAATACAGTTATCTGTCCTATTATAAGGTGATGAGGGGCCTGGATCACAGTTGCTAGGATACCTGATGATGTGAAGACAGGTGATAGCTACATTTGTTGTCCTCTTACGTGTGTGTGTGTGTGTGTGACTGAGAAATCAGGCAGATGCCGTAGGCCAGTGTATTTCTGGAAGTGTCCTGGCCAGATATGATTCATGCTCCATCTGAATGGGAGCAGGTTGTTTCCTATGTAGGTCAGTAGAATTCCTGTGAAACAGAACAAACATACATACCGTTTCTCTGTCCTGGTCCTCTTCTTCATTTTTCTCTGTCTGTGTTATTTTTACTTTCATTCGTTTCTGCCCCTCTTTTCTGTTTCTTCTTTAATAATGTATTTTTAAAAAGATCTGCTGTTTACCTCGACACCTGGCATCAGGTGTGTAAAGCACAGAAGCTGTCCTCACCCTGTCTCTCTCCCCCGTCTCTCTCTCCCCCCGTCTCTCTCTCCCCCTGTCTCTCTCTCTCTCTCTCTCTGTCTGTCTCTCCCTCTCTATGTCTCTCTGTCCCCGTCTCCCTCTGTCTGTCTCTTTGACCAGATATTTGGAGTCTGGGGGTGATTCTTTTTATGTTGGTGTGTGGCCATCCGCCTTTCCAGGAGGCCAATGACAGTGAGACTCTCACCATGATTATGGACTGCAAATACACTGTACCGTCCCACATCTCCTCAGCCTGCAAAGAGTGAGTCTTTCTCGCCCATTCTTACGCGTGGATACATACGTACACACTTATTGAGAGTACTTTATAGGTGCTGCATATTTCATGTCTGCTGATGTGTGAAGACCAGGAGTGGAGAGCAAAGTGCAAGAGTGGAATGGTCTCTCCTGGTCTTCTCCGAGCCCAGCCTCAATGCAGTGTTGAGTGTTTCTCTGAAGCTTCCATTAAAACATCAGGCAATTCTATTTTTAACGCTGTTCGGCTGCTGCTGTAGTATTTAACCACCTCCTAGTGTTTGTGTGTGCAGATTGCTTCTGACAGATCTTGCCACCGTCATAATAATGATACAATGAATTTGAGGGCACTTTCCTCTTACAAATTCATAATAAGAAAAAATATTAAATACAAACACAGAACCTTTCCATTAACATGGAGGGTAGGCTAGCCTTATTGGAGAGGGAAGTCAGTCATATTGGATATGTATAGCCGTTATTTTGTAAGATTATATTATTATTGTTCTACTTTAATCCTCTGAAGTTACTATTGTTACCAAACATTTTTAATTACCCCTTTAATTGTCTTTACCTTCATTTCTATCACTGTCTCTCTCTCACCCCAATCTATCTTGCCATCTCTTCTCTCTCTAGTCTGATTGGCTGTATGCTGCAGAGAGACCCTAAGAGGCGGGCTACTGTTGAGCTTATCCAGAGCCATGATTGGCTGCAGGGAGTCGACCCCTCCCCCGCCACTAAGCTTACCACGCCTCTGGTCTCTCACAGGAGCCTATCAGAGGAAGAGCACAGCAGCATAATCCAACGCATGGCACTGGGTGGCATCGCAGACTGGGACACTGTAATAGAGTAAGAACATTACCATCAACATTGTGTGGACTTTATGGGTGACCAAACTGTATTCCCTATTTATAAAATAGTATGTGAGGAGCTAAGTTTTCATGGATCTCCCATGGATTACAATACTTGTGTGAACTTCTGGTTCTTACAAGAATAGGAATACACGCACGCACGCGCACGCACGCACGCACACACACACACGCACGCACACACACACACACACACACACACACACTGGAATTCAGTGAAGGCTTTTTTTCTCTCTTTTCCTTTCTATTTGTATTTGGCCAGTGCCGTCGTTAGCCACTGATAATGATCATTATTAGTTATAGTGACTGGAACTAATGTGACTCTGACTGTCCGTTCTCACCCTTCATCCCAGCCCTCCTCTCCAATCATTGCCAGCTGGCGCCACACTAAATTGCTTCCCCACTGTCGTCATCAGTTTATTTGTCATTATCAGCCTTCTGAGCATCCGCACTGCAGCTGGTGTCCCATTAAATTGATTCCCGTCCCCTGTCATCTCCGCTTGACTCACAGTAGCCTGGATTCGGATCTGATTGTCTGGGTGAATCCTGGGTGAATTCTGAGTGTGTGTGATTGGCAAGGGCAGGCTGTCGTTATGGTTATCTGGGCCGGTATGTTCTAATTTCTCTACTCTCCCTCCCTTCTCCTTTCCTCTGCAGGGCCTTGGAGTCTGACCAGTATAACCACATCACGGCTACGTATTTCCTTCTGGCGGAGAGGATACTGAGGGAGAGAACGGAGAGAGAGCAGATCAACCCTGTTTGGTCCAGTCCCAATCACAAAGCCCAGTTCAGGTATATATATATACATATTTAAAAACACACAGTCAGACGCATTCCCTTGATAACTCTCTTTCACACACACACACACACACACACACACACACACACACACACACACACACACACAGGGTGAGCTAAGCAGGGAGAGAGGGTGAGGGAGGGAGAGAGGGTGAGGGAGGGAGGGAGGGAGAGAGGGTGAGTGAGGGATAGAGGGTGAGGGAGGGTGAGGGAGGGAGGGAGAGAGGGTGGATGCCTCTCTCTTCTAGTTCTGTGTGGATGCAGTGCTACGGTGGGTCAGGTCTTCTGACCCTGTCTGTCTGCTGAGGGCAGGTTAGTGTGTGTGTGTGTGTGTGTGTGTGTGTGTGTGTGTGTGTGTGTGTGGAGGGGGGTCTCTGCCACCGTAACTAATTAATGGTAGAGCGTTGCAGAGAAAGGGAGGAGCGTGAACTTCTGCTCCTTCATGCTTCCTACCCCAGCAGGCTGTATGGATGGTGTAAGGACAGAGGCATTTTATATTTAACGCATATCAACCAACCAACCAGAAGAGTAATGCCAGGGTTCCGTTCATTACCCATCAGGTTGTCTGTTTCTAACCCCTCCAGGCAGTCTTGGCCCAACAGGGTGGATGCGCACCAGGACATGGGTGACGGTCTGGGGGGTACTCCCATGTCCCATCCAGGTGGCCCCCAGTCCCCCGCCCGCAGCGCTGAAAGCCTGATTCACCACGGGCCGCGTCCCAAAACACCCTTACTGGATCTTCCCCACAGGCGGCCGGACGGCGGTCTGCACACTCTGACATTCAGGGCTGAAAACGCACTGTCTGTAGCGGTGAAACTACCTCCTATCGGTCTGTCCAGAGAGCACCAGGACAGGGGTATCCGGCCTCCTGTCAAACCCCAGTCCATTCCCCTCAGGCTGGGCACCGCTGCCTCGCCCACCCCCTCTAAACCACGGAGCCCCAGCCTATTCAGCCTGGATGAGGGAGAGGAGGAAGAAGAGGAAGAGGAGCAGGGCTCTTCTCCCTTGGCTCTACCTGCTCAGGTGGTGCTTCGACGTAACATTGCCTCATCTTCATCGTTGTCATCTTCTGTCACGAACAGACTGGCTTCTCGTAAGAGCGCACCTGTCCTCAACCAAATCCATGAGGAGGAAGGAGATGAGGAAGAGATTGGAGACAAGAATCATAAAGAGAATACGGAAGGAAAGATTGACAGGGAGAAGGAGTGTGGGATAAAGTTAGAACAAGATTTGTCGTCATCAGACACATCCTCCACAGCAACGGTAACCAATGCGGCAACGGTTGCCATGGCGTCTCCCGTCATAGAAACAAGCGATGACCAAGACTCTGAGAACCGACTGCGACAGCAGAAACCAGACAGGGACGCGACGGGTCCAAGACGAGGAAGCCCTATCTCTTCTAGCGACGGCCCAGACAGAGAGGTGGACAGCCCCTCAAAATTTGCCACTGGCGGAGATGGAGGGGAGGACGTCAGGGGCAGAGAGAGAGAGACTCCTACTGCTGATGTCTCAGGGACTGGGGCTGGGCCAGGGGGGCGAGGCTCGGCCAAAGCTAGCGGATTGGTGGAGAGCCTGAAGCTGATGAGCCTATGCTTTAGCTCCCAGTTCCACAGTCTAACCGGCGGGGGAGGTGGGCTGAGGGGGCGGGGTTTGGATAGCCATGAGCGACCTGTGTGGAGGATGTGTATGGGAGGGTCCACAGGCAGCCTGGATAAGGTTTCTCTCCTGGGGGGGCTGTCCCCCCGAGGGACCCACCATCTGCAGCAACACCCTCTTTACTCTCTCTCCGACACCCAGTTCGAGGCCCCGTCTTCAGGCACCCTGAGGCTGTGCGAGTTAGACCTGGCCCGGGAGAACCACCGGAACCTGAAGAACAGAGTGCTACAGATGCCTCTCAGTGATAAGCCCATGCCGGTCAATATACACCGGAACCCGAAGGAGGGGCCACTCTGTCCGCCTACGCCACACAGCTGCTGCCAAGTCATATAGACCACGCCCACAAGATGGGTATTCTCCTCTGCCCTGTTCCCTGGGATGGAACAGCTTATCTGACATTGCATGATGACAATCTTTGGTTCATCCATGTTTTTAGACAATCATTTTTATGTTCTTTCAATGCCGACTGTAAACAGTTGGCAACACAGGGACTTGACCTAGTCGGGGCTTTGACTTTCCGTTCAAGTTTATTTAAATGATAGGATCAAATTAACCATCAGGGAATTTGCTGTAATCTTGAATTCTAGTCTGTTACCACTGTGGTATGGTAACTAGTCTTCACAGAGACTGACACAAGACACACATACATAGGCATACACAAACACACATACACAGATTCTCAACACTCTTTGCTCAAAGTTGGTTGGTGACACTGTACATAAGGTGTAAATACAAAGTTATACTTCAGTAGTACTGTACCCTTATTGGTAGAGCTTCCAGTAGAGCAGTGTAGAGTTCTAATCTGACCCTGACCTCTAGCAATGTTGAGTTCTTGTCAGACCCTGACCTCCAGTAATGTTGAGTTCTAGTCAGACCCTGACCTCTAGCAATGTTGAGTTCTAATCTGACCCTGACCTCTAGCAATGTTGAGTTCTTGTCAGACCCTGACCTCCAGTAATGTTGAGTTCTAGTCAGACCCTGACCTCTAGCAATGTTGAGTTCTTGTCAGACCCTGACCTCTAGCAATGTTGAGTTCTAGTCAGACCCTGACTTCTAGCAATGTTGAGTTCTAGTCAGACCCTGACCTCTACCAATGTTGAGTTCTAGTCAGACCCTGACCTCTAGCAATGTTGAGTTCTAGTCAGACCCTGACCTCTAGCATGTTGAGTTCTAGTCAGACCCTGACCGCTAGCAATGTTGGGTTCTAGTCAGACCCTGACCTCTAGCAATGTTGGGTTCTAGTCAGACCCTGACCTCTAGCATGTTGAGTTCTAGTCAGACCTTGAGATCTCTTAGTGTTGAGGGGAATTCCATTTCAGTTTGGTAAATTCAAGATGCAGAATGCTTAATGTTTTATTAGGTGAAGCATTGAAGTTGAATTGGAATGTCAGTTGACATGTTTAAATGTGCCTGACCGCTAGATTCCGTAGATCATCACTATTACACAAACACAATAACAATGGGGGCATGAATATAACACCCTGGCCAGCGTGGTTCTGTTGTGACCGGTGCTCAATATTATTCTTGTGTGATATCTTACCTAATAGTATATAGATGCCAGTGCATGTGTTCTGTTTAACATGACAACTTCTAGAGTAAAGAATAACACATGTTGGGTGATCCAGAAAGATCAATGAGTTAGATATGACATTGTCTTAGACATTTGGAAATAATCAGAATCCATAAATATGTAAACAGCACCAGCCAAAAACTTGACTTCATGTTCAGATTTCCGAAGGAACCAGAAAATTAAGAGAAATATACCTGTGTGCTCATGGGTTATTTGATGATGCCCTGTGGTGAAAATGGGAGTCGTGCCCATGAGCCAGATCAGGTCCTTAGTTTCTGTGTAGTATATCATCCAATTGAATTTCACATCACCCATTTTGTATGACACGTTACGAACCCTAGAAAAATAACAATTATCGTAGTCCACACTTCATATAAAGTAGTTGTGCTTAAGAACCCGCAGAGCATCGTTAATGATAGAGCTTTCTGGAACACCCACCTATACTGCAGTGACACTGTAATGGCTGACAACTATGCCCTCTGCCTCACAACAAAACAACAACAATGTATGTGCCAACACTTAGCCTTCTGTATGGTATGTATATTGTAGTGTACAAAAATAAACCGCTGTGAATAAGAATTATGTTCATGCTGTCAAGTTCCTTGTCTGTTAAACAGGCGCCACTGTCCGCATCCAGCAGAGGTCTCACAACCGCGGTCAATTTAGCGCCGTCATCATCTGCTTGACAGCGGCGAGCTAGTCATGTAACCAGAAATATGTAGACGTTTCAAGCAGTTACAACAGGAGATGTCTCTGTGTTGAGGTTGCGTTTCCATCTTCGCTGACTGGCGACCGGTCTCGGACATCCTGCGGGTCATATGGAGGGATTGAGCGACAGAAAGAGACAGGGGTGGAGGGAGGACAAGGGAAGGTATGTGTGGCGTCTGAGAGAACGGGTGTGTCATCACAATTAACTGGTGCACTCATTAGGCCGTCACTCAGAGCTGAGGAAGACAGTTTCTCAACACCAAGAGAACGAAGCAGGAAGGCCGTTTCATGACATGGCTCGGAGAAAAGTTCCATGTATATCTTGATGGATAACTCTGTGGTCATTGTCAAGTTGCTGAGAAGGTTTGGCATTGTACTTGGATCGCGGTCCATATGCCTAGAACTGGCTAGTATTCCAATGACTGGGACTTTGAACCCAGTACCTAAGGACACATCGTTAGAACAGTTACATAATGGCAGAGGGTGACTTTTGCCTTATTGACTGTTGGCACACTGAACCCGTGAACATATGTTATATCCTCTATTTGAAAACAGAGTGGTGAGAGGGACCAGTTTGCAGATCCTTGAAGTTTTGCTGTGAAATAATCAGTAATTACTTCCTTGGTCCCAAATAAATAATATTTACTACTGGCTCTATACAGGAAAGGTCAGGTGAATGACAGCAGAATCCATCCAGCCTTTTTCCCTTACAACCCCAACCAGTATCATCCACAGGTCTAGCAGCCCTAATACTATAGTTAGTACTTCGAACATGCTTGTCTTTATCAGCACCTCCCCAGGTTTCATATATATCCACACTAGTCTCCTTGGCTACGCTGTTGCCAGGTTACGGCTATGTGGGCGGGGGGTAGGAGGTTGATATGACAGGGAAGATAAAGCAGTGGGAGAGTGACAGAAGAGATATGGGGTGAACAAGGTGACAGACAAGTACCAGTGTCATCTCCTATGGTGGGATTGGCTCCACTTTATGTGTCCCTTTGTCTTTAATGGTGTCTGTATGTGGTAAATACATAAAATAAATTATTTTCAGAAAGAGACTCTTAAACATTTTTTATTGAATGTTGGAACATTGCTGCTGAAAATGGTTTGTTCTCCTACTGTATGCCCCCTCCATTAGAGCTGCATGAGAGCAGTCCTCCTCTGGCCATTTCATGTCTTTTGCAGTCTCCTTGTGTTGTCTCTCTCACTGCTGATGTTTTAGTGCCTGTAAAATCTGAGTTGGATCAAGAAGTCCAGGAAGTTAATCAACAAATATTTGATAGCCGTTGTGCCGTAGTCAGCAGAAATCTGTAGATTTTTATGGGCATTGCTAGTTTTTAAAGGCAATTTCAGGGTAAGCCAACATCTGCTGCATTTTCCCTGAGGGGTATATCTCTGTGAACATTGACTTTAAAAGTTGTATTGCCTATAACCCACCTTCGGATTGAATCTAGACCAAAGTCAATTTTATTGACTGGATCTACGTATGTACTAGTTCTGCTTTATTCAAATTAAAGGCAGTCAGTACAGGAAGTAAACCAGAGTTCAGATTAAATTATTGAAAAAGGAGCCACAGAGGAGGAACTCATTATTAGAGCAGAACCCTCTTTAGAGAGGCAGAGAAAAAGTCTGACTCAGGAATTGTTTCTGCAAAACAAAAACACAGAGCCCGGCTGGAAAATACATTCACGAGGGGGAGGTTTCTTCCACCTGGAAAGGCATACAGAGGTCATCGAGAAACACTTCCTGTGTCCTGCTCATTATAGCTGACCCATTACTTTACTCTCAGAACTATCTCTCATACATCCATGCATACTATTTACATAACGGTTACATACTATTTACAAAACATACCTGAAGTCTCAATCTGGCTCTAAGGGCATCAGAGAACTTACAATGTTGGGTTTCCAAAACGTTTTATCAATCCCTTCAGTAAGAGTATGTAAATGGTGATACTTCAGCCCCACCTGCAGGCCTAGTTTAGTCAATTGTGTGAAAACCAGAAAAGATTCTTAAGATCAAACTGGGGTCCTCTGAGCCAATCCTCAAACCACTCCACAAAGCTAATGCATATGTATATGTAATTCTTGTTAAATAGAAAATAGCCATGAAGTATCTTGAATTTCCTGTTCTATACCTCATTGACAATAACCAGATCCAATTTTATTTATCAGGCACATTTACAATAAGATGCACAGTAGTCATATGTGCTACACTAATATAGCTAACATTTATTCCTTCAACTAATGCTCTGATCCATCCATCCATACTTTATTTCATACTGCAATGTGTAGGATCAATAGGACATTATTATTTTACAGGTGGGTAGGCATGAATGAGCCAGTTGTTATGCTGGGGATGATTACTGTAGGTGGCCATAATGTTAAGGGATATTTAGTGGCCACACATTCATCATCACCTTTCCATTTGAAAGAGAGCAGCTAACTCGGGGTAATGGGTTGAGAGACTATATCTCTTTTTCATTAAAACAGATCCAAGTGAATTAGCTGACCTTACATTTGGACAGGTGGAATCAAAGTCATCTGATGAGAGATGCTGTGAAGCGCATCCTCAGAAACTGACCTGAAAACAGGAGACACTGAAAGAACTTTGTAACTCTTATAGCTCCCAAACTTAATTAGAAGATAAATGCCACATGAGGAATGGATCATTCCCACTACATGGTGCCATTTGGATCAGAACATTTATGCAAAGAAATTGACATATTTAAATATTTGTATATGCTTTCAGAAAAAGATCATGTTTAATTAACAGAAAACATTGATCAAACACAGGCTCCTAAATTGTATTACATTTAATAGATTGGCAAATCATATATGCTGTTCACAACTGTTAGGGACAACTATCTGAAAGAGTTAAAAATGTATGCATTCATCTACATTTATACTATTTCTATCACATCTTTTATCCTTAGTAGTGTTGACCTAATATAATTTATGCAAATGTTGAGCGAAATTGAATTTGTTCAACATCACTATATTTAAAGGTGAATACCAATAGAATTTGGTCGACATTATTTATTTTTTTAGTGTGAATATCATAATAATTTGGACAACATTTCTATATTCTAGGGTGAATAGCAATAGATTTTGATCAACATTAATATATATTTATTGAACCATTCAATTTCTATGAAAGAAAAATATGCTTTCAATTCTATTGTATATTTTAATTGTGATAAAAAACTTTCTGATTAGGTCGATGTGCACTGAGACTACAAAAAAATAAAAATGATTTAATGTAATATTCCTTATAGACGATGAAGAATAACAAGTTATTCACAGTTACAAAGTGTATTGCACAGATGTGGGAATCAGATTTTCCCGGTACCTAAACGTACTCTGAGACAGCAAAGTGATGGAGACCGCGGAGCAATTATGGTTAAACAACAGATGCCTCACCTCTTCTGCGTAGGGATTTGATTCGCCCAGTGCTATTATACATCACGATACTTGCTACAGAAAAGGGCTGTGTGTAGCTGTGTGTAAAATCCATGGAAATTAAAACACCCCAGAAAATTGCATACAAATGTGCGTCATAGTTTCGCCATTTCTAAAGTGAAATGTCTGGCTTTGGCATACACCGGGTCAAAAGATCTGACCCGAGGGATCTGAACGCGTTTGCAATTTATTTTAAACGTAACGCCTTCTCTTCCTAAGAGAACACCTATCGTAAGTGAGGTCACTCTTCATATATACTGTATGCCCATAGCACACTATTAGACCTATTTGCCTTTCATGGTTATGACACACACACCCAGGTGAGAAACTTTGTATGCTACTGTAGATAACAGTACCATCACACGGTTCTATGAAACCTGGAACATTTCTGTTGGTTTCTGAATAGTAGCCTATTTACACAAGCTATAATTCAACTGTCAGACTATCCACACAATGAAAATGCTGCTTCTTCATCCTTTGTTATAACAGTATACAGTATTCATTTCAATATTGTGAATGGCTGTTTATTAATAAAAATAGTAACAGTGAGTAATAGTAAGGCGATCTTAATAAGAAACCAAATTGTCTGATGTTCCGCTAATGACATGCAGAGGACAGGTTGAAGTAATCTATATACTACAATATCGCGGCTGGCTAAGGTTGGATTTTAGGCGATCTCTGGCCACTCACCACTACTCACTTTTCTCTACGTTGAAAGATAATTATTACAGTTCAGTATGAGGACAGTCTCCCGTGAGATACTGCGAAACAAACCAAATTACGCGAGATTTACGTCTGGGTTTCAGCGATTATGAGGATGGCAGAGGAAATACAACCAGCTGAGGAAGGGTGAGTGGATATTAATTTAATATTTTTAGTGATTTATTGTTACATTGCACTATTTGCTGTTAGGAGCTCCAAAACCCGTATTAATAGTTATGTAGGAATATGCTGCGTAGGTTCAGGTACTATTGGATTTACAGGAAGCTTATGTATAAAGTTCCCATTAATACTTATTTACAATTACAATTAGGAAACTCTGATATTTTGTTGTTGCTAGAGTATCGTGTTGTGACGTTTCACCACTGACCTTTTACCTGGACAGCCGAAGATCAGCAACTGCTTTTGACTATTTCTATCTGTATCAGTATGCAGTCTGAGCCGTTGTCAGTGGTAAATCAAACTTTTGTATAGAATGTTAGCAAACATATCAGAATATCACTATAGGTACAGTCATCGGTTGAGTATTTGTTCTGACTTTAAAGGTCAATTAAATACATATTACTCTTTTTGTTAAAGTTTAGAATTTTGGCTTATTCGTTTTTGTAATAATCTGCTTTGACAAGTTGAAATATCCCTTCCTGCGAACATGCGGTCGTACGTCAGTCACTTGGATCTTTGAATGTGGTTTGCCTACTCTATTTATTTGAGAAATAAATTATCTACATACATTTACTTTATGGCTGTCACAACGTAGCTTTCTAAAGCCTACTCAACTCTCGATTTTAGGAATGATCAACGGTTAGTTGAACAATGAAACAACAAAGAATTTATGACTGTATTTGATGAGCATTTTTAATTACTAGAAAAACTGCAGTTGTAGAGGAGAAACCACATTTGACAACGGAATTGCAAAGTAGTTTATGCTCTGCTAGTCACTTTGAGTACACAAATAACCAGCGATCATTGTAGCCGGCAACATAGCTTCAGAATGTTTTCAAACCTGTAACGGAATAAAAGAGTCCTATCATTTATTACAAATTGTATTCCTTTTACACTGAAATAAAGACCTATCTTATTTCTTTATTACCTTTCTTTGTTTCATTTCAACATAACATATTAGACTGTAAATAAGTGTACATTATTACGGTTGTTTATGAAGTCTGACTTAGTGATTGCTGGTCAGACCTGTTGGAGGTCAAAGTTCATTCAGTCATGAGTTTATGAGTTTTCTGGAATATGACGCCAAGATTGTTTACGCGGCGTGTGTGTGTGTGTGTGTTTAGGTTAGGGTGGATCTCCAGTTGGCTCCCATCCTGGTGTCCAACGTCTCTCTCTCAGCTGAAGGATGCAGAATACAAAATGCTCAAGGGTATGTGTGTGTGTGTGTGCATGTGTGTGTATCTTACCCACATCTTACCTCTGCTCTCACCCCATCCCTCCTCCCTACATCATTTTCTTTCCTCTCAGCTGTGAAGACCCCGTTCTCCAGGCAGTATGTCAGGATATCCAATGGCAACTATCTCTGGACTTTAGCCTTCAACTCGCAACCCAAGGAACAGTCATCTCTCCAGCCTCATTCGCCCTCGTACTTCCAGAACCAGACCCATCCCCCCTCCCCCCCTGAGCCCTCTGTCCGGACACGGCCCTGCCCTCCCCTGGTGCTGCTCCACGGGTTTGGGGGCGGCGTGGGTCTTTGGGCCCAGAACCTGGACTCCCTGTGTGGCCGTGGAGCTGTGTATGCCCTGGATCTGTTGGGCTTCGGCCGGAGCAGCAGGCCCGTGTTCAGCACGGACCCGCAGGCTGCCGAGGAGGAGTTCCTGGGGGCCCTGGAGGAGTGGAGAGACCGGGTGGGCCTGGAGGAGATGGTTCTGCTAGGTCACAACCTGGGGGGCTATGTGGCTGCCGCGTACACACTGGCACATCCGCACAGGTGAGAGGGTTGAAGAGGGAAGACGGGGGGGATGAGGGTTGAAGAGGGCAGACGGGGATGAGAGGCTTGAACAGGGTAGATGGGGGGGTTAGAGGGTTGAAGAGGGCAGACGGGGGGATGAGGGTTGAACAGGGTAGACGGGGGGGATGAGGGTTGAAGAGG
>JACXGJ010003435.1:0-53844 GCA_016801105.1 Esox niger
CAGCCACGGTACATCTGTCAAAGCCAACCCATAACGGTGACGATTTGCACTGGTTGGCCTATCCATGAAGGACATGAAGTGAAGTGGATTCAGATTGTACGCGCCTATGTACGTGTGTAAGCATTTGTGTGTGTGTGTGTGTGTGTGTGTGTGTGTAGTGTGTGAGTGTTTATTCATGACGTGTGTTGATGTTTTGTATCCTGTGATGCTTTTGAATTATCCCCTTTATCATTGAGATGACTGCGCTGGGGGCCAGATGAATAATCTGTGATGAAACGCCGTGACTCTGGACGAGATGCCTCAGAGTGCCTATTGCACTGCAACTCTCTCCGATGTGTGTGTGACCGTGGTCTGAATGGAACTCTCTACCCTACATAGGGCACTTCTTTTGACCCGTGCAGTTGGAGCCCCGGTCAAAGCAGTGCACTAGGTGGGACGTAAGATGCCCCCGTTTGGGATGCAGACTTGCTAATTTGATTAACGACTGTAAACAATTAACAGAATGCACATTTCACAGAATAACAAACAACCTCCTCAAATGGCGGTGTCTGCTGCGTCTCGCACTGATTACCTTGATCACGACTCAAATTGCCATCAGCACAATTCTCCATTGTCTCCCTGTGTGCAGTGGATGCTGTTACATATCTATCAATCTTTAGTATGTCGCCGGCAGAAAGACTGAAGCTACTCTGAAAGGAAGCAATGTCCCAGACGGTTCACCATAGAATTAACAATGGCCTAATATAACCTGCTACCACATTCAGACCATTTAAACCAAGTCAAAGATAACAAAAATAAATGTTCCCTTTTTTGGGATTTGAGGCCCATCGCGATACAATTTTTTTTCTTATTTATTAATTTTATTCAGTAACCAGACAGTCTTATCCCGAGCGACTACCTTGGTAAAATCATCTCAATTTTGTTCGGTGTCGGTGGGATGGCCAAGAAACCGAGGTGGCGGAAAAAAAAACGTTTGCGATGTAGGGTTTGAGCATAGCCTTAACGTAGGGAGAGCGGTTCCCGGTGCTGGTCCTTAGGCCAGCACCATGTTTTTTTTAGTGGATGTGAAATCCAACTGGAAGTCAGTGGAGTGTGGGAAACACCAAGGGTGTCATGAGTCTCATGGCACGGCCTGGGAATCTACTCCTGAGTCTCATGGCACGGGCTGGGAACCTACTCCTGAGTCTGATGGCACAGGCTAGGAACCTACTCCTGAGTCTGATGGCACGGGCTAGGAACCTACTCCTGAGTCTGATGGCACGGGCTGGGAACCTACTCCTTAGTCTGATGGTACGGGCTAGGAACCTACTTCTTAGTCTGATGGCACGGGCTAGGAACCTACTCCTCTCCAACTGATTGGGATTTGACTGCAGCAAGTTGAACACGTGTATGCACGTTTATACAAATACAACGTTGACTAAACCAGCGTTTTCATCTCCTGTCAATGCGATAGTGACTGGAGATGTAAATCTTAGCAAGTCCCAAATGGAACCCTTTTACGCGTATGGTGCACTGACCCCTACGGGCCGTGGTCAAAACGAGCGTTCTACATAGTGAAAATGGTACCATTTGGGACACACATGGAAACGTCATTACATGTGACGGAAGTAAAATGTTCCTCATCGCAGACCAGATTCACAATCAGCCTGTCCTTCCTATACTAATTGGATCCAGGAGGCAGACAGCAGAACATGATCTCTTTGCTGGCTTGTCATTTCAGCTTGATTACTGTAGTGAGAGAGATAGAGTAGAGAGAGACAGAGGGATTGTTTATGTTACAAGAGAGAAAATAACACGCTAGATAGACTTATCTTACTTTGCGTAATCATTTCCATCGTGTTTGAATTTTCATTGGCATGTTCGAGATGTACCACGCTGGATTCTAGCTGTGAATTGCAGGAAAACCGTGTGATGCGCATGTACACTTCGGACAGAATTGTCTTCACACTGGCAAACGCTACCTCGGACGTTGGCGTCTCCAGCTTTCAATATCTGTAGCTTTACACAGTCAAAGAATCTAGTGTCTTGAGTCTTGTTCGATATGTCTCTGAAAATATTAGGTCTTAACGTGAACAAACTCGGAGAGAATGAGTTAGTGAGAGGCTCAACTGGCCAAAGACCGTCTCTGATTGGGCTGTTGCTTTTGAAGTAGACAGAAACACAAAACTCTCGAGTATTTGAAGCTGAAGGATAGAAAATTACGCCAACAAGTATACAACTAAGATGACATAGAAGGAGGCTGTTAAGCCTTTAGAGGACAGTAATAATTAAGATTTAAGTAGGCATACAGAAGTTTACCTACCCAAATGGCTTCAGTTATATCCTGACTGACATCCTGACTTATATTCATATCCTAATCAAAAATGATGAAAGACAAACAGGTTGCATAGACCTTTATTTCAAACCTCACCTGTTTTTCAATACCCACAATTGTTGATTTGTCATTAAACACTAAACTCAAGAGTTTATTCTCCAAACACTATAATTTGTCCTCTAAACACTAGTGTCCTCTGAACACGAGAGTTTGTTTTCCAAACACTAGAGTTCACCCTTTAAAAAACAGTGTGATGAGTTGGTTTCAGTAAAAGCAACATTAGTCCTGGTTACAAGAATATAGACTAGATGTTTTCCAGAGGCTTTAGACTGCCACCACAGGAACACACTGACAATACATGATAACTGTTGGCTGTTCCCGTGTGTGTGTGTGTGTGTGTGTTTTTGATCTAACTATATTCATGAGGACCAAATGTTCCAATGAGTAAAGTAAAACCAGCATAAATGTTAATTTATTGAGTTTAAGGTAAGGGTTAGGGTTAGATTAGGGTTAGGTTATGGTTAGGGTTAAGGCTAGGGTTAAGTTAAGTTAAGGGTTAAGATTAGGGCAAGGGAGCATGCAATTTCTATTTTCTGGTCCCCATGAGGTTAGCTGTACAAACTTGTGTGTGTGTGTGTTTGTGTGTGTGTACATTTGTTATCGGAAAAAGCTTTCACAAAAGAGAGTAAATCCTAGAAAATCGGTTTCCACAAGGTTTTATTTTGATTTCTACCTTACGAATTAGGGTAAAACTTTCAATTGGTAATAGTGTTTGAATTTTGTTCACTCTTAGGGTTAAGTATTATGGGTGAGGTTAAGGATTAAGATTGGATTTAGGGTTTGGTGTAGGGCTAGGGAATAAGGAAAATAGATTTTGGGGTTAGGGCAAGGCTCTGCGCATAGATAGAAAAACAGTGTGCGCGTGTGTGTGTGTGTGTGTGTGTGTGTGTGTGTGTGTGTGTGTTTGCGTGCTGATGGATAGGAGTGAGGAGAGGGCCTTTTATGTGTCATTATTTGAACCCATAAATAAATAAATTGGGATGGGAGGCAGAGATGTGCTGTGTAGCTCACGGGTAAAGGAGGGCTGTCAAGGTCACGGCGTCACAGGGACATGGAGAAATGGATCAGGAGGCTGCCGTTGGGACATTACAGGAGATGTTCTTCAGGTTTACAGTAGAGGTGGAGAGAGGGAGGAGATGGAAAGAAGGGGACAAGGAGCATGGGAAGTGGAGAGGGGAAAGAGAGGTAGAGAGACATGAACAGAAAGGAGAAACGAGAGGGTAAAGAGAACCGGAAAGGTAATCAAGACAGGTGGAGAAAGGAGAGGTAAAGAGGAGAGTTGGAGGGAGGGAAAAGAGGCAAACAAGAGGGATGGAGAGGTAAACAAGAGAGGTGGAGAGGTAAACAAGAGAGGTGGAGAAAGGAGAGGTAAAGAGGAGAGGTGGAGAGAGGGAAAAGAGGCAAACAAGAGAGGAGGAGAGGTAAACAAGAGAGATGGAGAGGTAAACAAGAGAGGTGGAGAGGGAAACAAGAGAGGTGGATAGGTAAACAAGAGAGGTGGATAGGTAAACAAGAGAGGTGGAGAGGTAAACAAGAGAGGTGGAGAGGTAAACAAGAGAGGTGGAGAAAGGAGAGGTAAAGAGGAGAGGTGGAGGGAGGAGAAAGATAAGGAAGAGAGTGGAAAGAGGTAAGCAAAAGGGAGGGGAAAACAGATGGGGTGGAGAGAAGAGAGGTAAGGAGAAGGAGAGGGGAGAGGTAAACAGGAGAGGTAGAGAGAGGTTAAGAGAAGCAGCAAAAGGAGTAGGAGAACAGACTGAAAGGAGAGTCAGGTCTCCAGGACTGTCACCTCAGACTGATCAAAGAGCCACAGGGAAGGGGGGGAAATATGCAGTGAAGCAAAAGGGGGTGCACATATGATCACAGGTCCTCTCTGACTGGGAGCGGGGGCTTCTTGTATGTATCTGCATGTGCATGCTTGCAGGGGGGGCTGGATACGCGTCTATGCGTCTATGCGTCTATGCGTTCCCTGGGGGACTCTCATTAAAGGGGCCCTCAGACTGATGCCGTGCCACCGCCTTGGGAGCCCAACGGGGGAGACGGGAGAGGGGTTGAGTCATTTAATTGTGCGTGCCCAGACCTGTAGCTTTCCAAATACATCACCATTCTTTTGTGTGCCACTCATCCTGGCTAGACCACATTTGGCAATTGAATGAGCCTCTTCCCAATTCAATGGGATCAAATTACAGTGACACAGGCTGACTGGCAGTATGGGCAGGGAGGTGTTATCATGCTGATTTGGGTGGTTTTCAATGGTAAATCTTCATTGAACTCTGGTGGAGGAAAACACAAATTTAATAATTGAAATAAACATTTTATTTCCAAATGAACTTAACTGAACAATTGTGATGCAAAAATAATGCTACCAAGTGCATGAACATTTGTGGAATATCTGGAAATTGTATTTAATTATTTAATTAACTTCTATTTAACCTTGTAATTCATTTTATACCTTACTCCATTTTTTTAGGCCAACCTGGTTAAAGGACTGTGATATATCAAAAGTACATAAAACATAAATAATTTAAAATTAAAAGACATATTTTAATTTACAAATAAACATTCAATAAACAATTAATTACAATAGAAACAGCGAGACGTGCAACGGCCGTAATGCCCCGAAAACCATTGTACGCCCTACCGCTAAAATGGCGTTTGTGCCCTTGCTACCGTATAAATCTTACGGTCAGCAGTTTGTTCGTAAGTTTGTAGTTCGCAAGAGAGAACAAGCACAAGAACGGACTACATGCATGTAGGCAAGCTAGCTAGCTGACTTATTACTGATTACCTGAATCAAACCTCTCTGTTTTGGAAGGTGCCTTCAATTGCAACTGAGAAGCGTGAAACTTCCGTCCTCCGCTCCGCCCACAAACAAGTCACTATATTTGCCTATTTAGGTCGTACCCATTAGCGAAGGTGATTGTGATGTTAAACAACTTTTTATGTAGAAAAACATCAGGTATGATAAGTAATTTTAAAAAAGAGAATAATGTACATGTGTTTATGTAATGCATGTTTATTTTTTCTTATCAGCAATTCAAGTTGTTATTTGTGAGCTCCAAATCCTCTTATTTCACTCAATGGCCTTTGTGCCCTGGCATGTGTCCTTTGAGCCCTAAACATTTTTGTGATACCGAAGGTCAATGGGCCTTGCCCTTAAAATGATGAAATTCCAAGTCTGGGGTTTCAGTGGATTCAGTTGACACATTTATCAGATATCATATTGTTTTTTAAGAGGAAAGTGAGACTAGAGTGTCAAACTGAAGTGTCTTTTGCAAAATGCCATTCATTGACAGCAGCAAATAAAGAAATCAGCATCTATCTGAAGTTGAGATTATACTTATTCAAGTGCTATAACCATGAGTCAGAAAACCCCACAAAGTACCTCATATGAACACAATAGCAACAATTATTTCCTTAAAATGTAATTTGATTTGATATTGTCCAACTTTCATTCTGTCCATATTCGTATGGGAATAAGAACAGCTGAGTTTGGAAACAAGCCCTGCTCATTAAAATAAGTCTGTCTGATAATGAAAGGAGCCTTGCTGATAAGGATAAAGTTCTGGCTGATTTTGAGACAAGTACTGCTGATGGTGAAACAAACCATGCTGATATTAAAACAAATCCTGGTGATAAATGTTACAACACCTGGTGATAATGGCACCAGTCCTGCATACAATGGAAAAAGTCTTGCATGTAGTCAAACAGGTTCTGCTGATTTTGAGACACGTCCTGATATTAAATCAATTCATTCTGATATTGAAACTTGTCATTCTGATATTGAAAGTCCTGCTGATGTTAACACAAGCTCTGCAGATAATGAAAAACGATCTGCTGATATTGAAACAAGTCCTGTTGATATTGCAACAAGTCCTGCTATTATTAAAACAAGTCCTTCTAATATTGAAACAAGTCCTGCTGACAGTTAAACAAGTGCGACTAATGTTTCAACAATTCCGGCTGATATTGAAGCTGTCCTAATACAGACGCCATAGAACAGTGCTACTTTATCCTGTAATCCAGAGTAGCTGAAGACAAGAGCTCTATTATTTCTCCCTACTTTATTTATTGATCACGGTGGTTGACTCCTATGATTTGACGGAGCGATTGAAGACCTTTGTGTGCTGGCAGAGACGAGCGGTGAAGGAGATGAGAACACACACACTGTGTGGGGTGGGTCTGAATCCGGTATCCTCTAGGCAGCATCCTGCTAGCTTCATGAAGTGCATTGGTATTCAGTCGGGCAGCTGCGGAGGGGGATTGTATCATCTGTTGTTGATCCCCCTACAGACACCTGATGGCCCGCAGATGATGAGCTCAATACTGATCCTGCCTCTGCCCTTTCCTTCTCCAGCTCCTCCCTGGTCCTAGTGCCAAACGGCACACTACACCCTACGCAGCCCACGGCGGGGCTCTGGTGAAAGGTAGTGGACTGTAATGGAAACAGGGAGCCGTTTGGGACCCGGCCCACGCTCCGCTCGCACACTGTATGGAGATCCTGGCTGGAGTTTATTCGTGAGCAGCAGTGTTGCTGCTGAATCACAAATCATCCGGATGCAAAGCATGTAGTTGCGGGTCTTAGTTTGCGCCCCGTTCAGCCTCCAGTCAGCGTATGTTCACTGGCTTACTACCGACTGAGCCACAGAGCTAAGTCATGACAACATGACAAAAGACTGCTTCACCTGTCAGGAGTAGTGCTGCGGAATCAGACAAGACAGTCTGTCAAAGATCCAGTACTGAGATTCCGTGGTCTGGCTTAATGAAAACACGTGTGTCAATGGATCCACTCCACAAAAATCTGACTAAAACGGCGGACCCCAGTAGCCTGTCAGTCTACCTCTGTGTGGGTGGTACGGACATGGCGTCAGCTTTTTGAGACGGTAGAGATCCTGTTGATGCGTTCCAACTAGTGGGAAGTCTGCCTTGTGTAGATATATCCACTAGTCATGCCAGTCACTGTCTCTGGTAGCTACAATACATGAGGATCTGAGGCCATCGTTGATTGCAGCTAGCAATGACCATAAAACGTCCAGTCCCGCGTTTGAAATCTAGTGAGCAACTGTGCAGTTCTGGAGCACGTGATGTTCTATTCTAATTATGACAACAGTTTGAAGCACCTTTACTACACAGGTGGAGAAAGACTTAATGGCAGAGAAAATGGGACATTCATCTCCTGTCTAGCCAATGTGAAGAGGAAAGACATTTGCAATATTTCCAAGATTTAACGACTTGACATAAACATCTCATCTTGACCAAGAGAATTCTTAGCTTGCCCCAAAGGGCTACATAAAGCAGAATGCTAGCACAAAGCTAGGACTCTCAACAGTTTGTGCAATCATTGCGGAAGTGTGCGAAGCTATCAGGCATGTGCCTGAAGGCAGATTTTGTAGCTTATCCCTCACTGGAAAAATGGGACAAAATCGTCAGGGTGTTTGTGGGTGAGGAGGCCCGTCCCTCTGAAAGTAATCCTCATACAACCATATGCAGGTAAAATATGCAAAATGCTTCAAATGACTGCACATAATTATGATGTGAAAATTACCTCAAAATTGACATTGTAGTTATGTCTCACAAGTGATCTGGTCCTTAGCATACACAGTTATTACAGGACCAATACACTGTAGGCATTAAGAGATGTGGGTCCATTTCACAGCTGTCTGAAATACGGTAATAGCTCAATCTTGCCCTCTGATAATAGGAAGAAGTTTAACTATATTACTTTATTATTATATTACACCAATCAAATCCTGTCAAATCTCCACAGGTGCATACTGTAGGATGTAAGTGTTGATATAGGACTGGGCCACAGCACACAGTCTATGGCCTTCATGTTACCGTTCAATGCTAATGGAATCAATTATTTTATTCAAAGGTTCTTCTGGCCTTGAAGAAGGCAAGACAAACTACAACCACCACCATTCCAGAGCCAGAGGAATTTCTGACAACGACTTGGGAACCTGGCAGCAATATGGAAGATCAAGGCAGCAAGATGGACAATCCCTTGAGTTTGTGCCAGAGATAGCAATTGGCATTGTGAAGGCATTGTGTGACCCTCCACAACTACCTTCGTACCGCAGAAACTACAGGGACGGACAACACAGAGACATTCGCGTCACATTTGTTGACAAGTCCTTTGCCCAATGAGGATCTGAGGCTAGGACAATGGACAGGGGGGATTAGAGACAAGATGAAATATGTCTGTACGCTTGCGACGTTGTCACCGTGAACTGTACGCTTCACAATAAAGAGTTTTCAATCAGCCATTTCATCCTAGAGATACATTTTGTTGTGATCTGAACTTTTCGCTGGTTTTTGTAAAGAAACAAACAATCACCATTGGTGACCATAGCATGACAGCACGTTAGGAGGAGTACAAGTAACCCAGTATAATAGATGACAATAAGCGGAACTGGCAAGACCATAATTTATCAGCTCATATACAAAGCCGTATAACATTACTGAGTGGTTGATTCATTGTGGTAATACACTCGCTGGCCACTGTATTGGGTACAGCCGCTCATTAACCCAAATCGTGTGGCTGCGAGTCAATATATAAAATGTCCCACGACCATCACCCTCCTACCACTAACACAGCCACTCAGATTATTAACATCCCAGCAGAATAATAATATCCCAAATAAATATGGATTATCTGACAGGAGAAAGGTGATGGATTATGAGATGTGACTGTATGGTAGCTAAGCCAGGTAATTGTGTTCACGTTGTTGATTTGTCTCCCTGCATACACGCAGCTGCTCAAGGGAATTTTGTTGAGGTAATAATAATAATGACAACTCACCACTTTCTCTGTTATTGTATTTCTAACGTTTTGGAGTTCATTATTTACTCATTTCCAGAAATCCTGGTCACAGAATTCCAGATCTCTTTATACCCTATAAAAGCCTCACCCCCCAACATCCTTGTTTCGTAGGTTGAGAATTGGCTTCATGTTTGCATGATCAAATCCATGAAAATGCAATATTCTGTACATTCAAATGTACACCTGTTTACCGAATCATCTCACTTACATACAGTACATATTTTTTTTTTGTGGTGAAAAAAAACCCACGCAAAGCCAAAAAAATCACCCGTTTTCGTTAGAACAACCAAATCATCTCCAAATATGTTAATCACTTTGACAGCTCTCCTGTTTATGGGTCAGGTACAGCCCTTTGGTATGACCATTCTTCAACAACCCAGGATATGAATCAGGGCTAAGAAGTACCATACTCAAGCAGCCTTCCAAACCGGCTTTTGGAAGTTTTCGAAAGTTACTCCATACAAGCAATTCCACATATGAAACACTGTTTGATATCACATGACCACTGACTGACTGAAGGAGCGTGTAAAACCCCAGTGTGTGTCCTCCAGATCTACATGATGAGTGGGGAGGACTGACAGAAGACTGGGCCATCTGTTTTACTGCATGTGGGAAATCTTTGACTGATGACAAAAGTCACAACCACCAGCAGCTCTTGTGATTATACAAAAACGTGCCAACATTTCCTTATCGACACTCCTTTGCTGTCTGAATTCATGTTTCCTGGTTTTACCATACATTTAGTCTGGTCTGAAACACCACAGGCATTTACAAATACCACAGAAGACCATTTATTTGGGAGAAGGAATTGGAAGGAATTTCATGCAGTGTAATATTGATACAATGACCTTAGGATCACTCTCAATGACCACTTTCTATCTCACTCTCTGTCTCTCTCTCTCTCTCTCTCTCTCTCTCATACACTCAAATAAATACACTCTTACGGAATATGGATTATCTCTGGCCTAAGAATTATGTTATCTCTGCAATGCAGTCTATTAAACATTTATGTACAGTATGAATCTAATTCTTCCCGGCTGAATAAGGAAGAATACAAATGTGTCCGAATGAATCATTGACTATGGTTATACAGGGATATATTACTTCAATGGGGGATGTGATCATCAGTAGTTGACACGATATTCCGGCAACTAAGCTGGGTCAAGAACCTCTGTGCGAGAAGTGTACGGTGTAAGGAACGCTGTCGTTTGGGACACCGGCCTGCGGTCTAGAGTGGATTAGTGGGTGCCCCTTGTCTCCGGGTCTGTCATATCACATTAGAGGGTTGTCCCGAGGACCGTTTCCAGGAAAATGGCAAGAACACGCTCCATCACAAATAGTCATGAGTCCCAAATGGCAGCCAATTGTCAATGCTGTGCATTTATGGGAAATACAGGGGTTCCAGCGCCATTTCTTATGAAACCTTTATGTCGCGGTGAGCGAAGCAAACACTGGATAATTTGGAGGAAGAGGCCGAAGATACACGACTTATATCAGCTGATTGGATGTTTTCCTCTGTTTTTGCCATTCGTTCTCCAGCAGGCATTTCAGCTTCAATCCGGTTCACGGTTATCTCAATATCCATGGAAATCTTTTGGATCGAGCCCAACGGCAGGAAAGCTTTAACTACTGGGGACACATATACAAGCACGCTGCTGTGAGCAACTTCGGATACAAAACTGAAAGATCATTATGATATCACACGGCGCAGCCACCAGTTTGGGCCGGCTCTCACCACACAAGAGCCATGAGGGGAAAATGTACCCATGCTGATTAGGAAGGAGGTCAGATGATTACATGGCCAGGACGGACACCCAGGCTATGTGTGACAGGATGTTACATTATGCCCTGAGAGGCAGGAACCTGGTTGGAAAAGGCAGTACACTATGCAGGGCAATCTCTTCTTCATTGCCAAGGGGCTATGTTCTTAGGAAAGAGTGCCCCCTACTGGCCCTCCAACACAACTTCCAGTAGTATCCAGTCTCCCATCGAGGGGCTAACCAGGCCTCGCCTTGCTTAGCACTTGAGGTTAGCCAGCAGTGCTACATGGGGTGCAATGCTCCAGCGGGATTGGCATGTATCATGCTAAACGTTTGACACTGACACAACTCAGCTCATAATATCATTAACTCAGTCTCACTAACGGAAACCACACCAAGCCATGCTGTAACTGGAAAGACAGCTAAAGTAATGGTTTAAATATCGAACTGCAAAATAAAAATGCAGCATTTACCTGAAATCTGTTCATTCAGCGCACAGAAGTCAGTTACAATTCATGACAGTTGATGTCGCCTGCCCTGTGAAGAGATACAGATGAGAGAGGGGAACAGCTCCTGTTTACTGTCTTTATTTAGTGTGTTCACGTGTAATTCATAGCTGCATGCATGTGTGTGTGCATGCATTCAAGTGTGTGTGTGTCTGTGTGTGTGTGTGTGTGCGTGCGTGTGTGTGTGTGTACATGTGCCCATGCAGGAAAGTCCTCAAGAGCACTGTAGTGGAATAGCACAGCGCTAGCTGTCAATCATCGGGCCCTGCTTAGTGTGACTAATGAGGCTCAAGCTGATTTAAATACGCTAGCAACTACTTCCTCACCAGACCTGTGGTGACAGTGAGCAGTAAGAGAATAACTAACACTGTGAGTAATGGTGAATAACTAACACTGAGTAGTAGCGTTGAGTCTTAAACTCACAAAATCTACCTTTCTCACATTGTGTAGGGAACCCCTTCAGACCACACCAGGGTTCTAGCAGTATTTTGTATATTTCCAATCATATGTAACCAATTGAACAATAATAAACCCTGTTAATTTGGCCCTCCCTCACAAACTCAAACAGGATCTGAAAATATCACAAAAGAAAACCAGTACTAGGGGAGGCCGGGTCTGTGGGTTTGGCGTCCCTGACATTCCCAGTGACTCCTGGGTGACTTTTCTTCCACTGTCGTTTTGACGTACACACCGAAAAACACAACACATCCTAATTTCCCAGGATGACTTCATCGGTGCCCTGAATGAAAAGTGGCTGACACATGGAACGGGGAGAAGTGTTGTCGAAGAGCATTCCCTCCCAGCGTTGTTGCTGCACAATAGATGAGTATGCAGCGGACATCACAGGGGAGAGCCGCTCAAAGACGTGCTCCTGGATTGAGTGGCGTCGTGGAGACAAGTTGTACAGTGGTTTGCTCGACTCAAATAGGATTTTATGCACGCTTGGGTCTTTCAGCTGTTCAATCAACCAAGCTAATTTTATTCCATTTTGACTTTGCCAATGAATCCCACCTAACCTTTATTTTTTTCAAACATTTGTCTCATTTGCATACACACGGCTGAGTTTGAAATTACAGTATAAGCTGATAATGACACGCTGGAAAAATAGAAGCGTAGAGGCACAACACTGCTTTATTAGCAGTCTGCTGGAGAGACTATTAAAATCAACATTCCTGCTTTATTTATTTTTGTCATTTAGTGTCCTCAATTCACATACAATTATACATGCATTATATTGTGCAAAACATGAAACACACAGGAGTGATTAAAAAAACAAGCTGGAATGTATTTGTTTTGTTGTGGATAGTTTATTCTCATATAACCCTAAAATAAAATAAAAATAATTCTCTATGTGGAAGTGGATGCGGACATATAGCAACACAGAAAGGCTGGGATTGGCCTCTGGCAGTAACTCCTTCACTCTTTCTCTTTCACTCTAACACTAACAAGAGGTGACATGCATTCCCCTTTAAAGCAGAATTTATCACAATGCAGAAGAACATTTCAATTAATAATTTATGGGTGTTTATCCTTAGAGGTTTAACCAAGGTGCAAAAAAACATAAATCTCCACATTGTGAAGGCTTCAAAAATTTTAATGCAGATGGTTGTGTTGGTTGTATTCTCATTACACCTCTATCTCCTCTTTATGCTAAGCACCTGCTGTACACAGGTTGACGAAAACCTAATTGATTGAGAATAGTAAGCCTTATGATCCATTCATTAGTACACAGGGCATTTGAATATCTTTTATCTTCCAAACGAGCAAACAATGTTCATGCGGTTGAAGCTGCAACAGCTCGTCTTCTAGCATTGAGTATAACGTCAACAGGTCTGGTCAGGTCGGTCTACACGCAACATATTACACCTGTAACGGTTAATGGATTTTAGTCTATAAGTTGCACTCCTCTCGCGTGATCGGCTTTCATATTTCCTGTCTTGTGTGTCATAATCACCCAATTTGTCCTGCAGCCCACACAGTTCTGGTATCAGCTTTCTTCCCGGCGCTTTTATCCAAGACATGAAGGTTAGGCAGCCGGGCGGAGAGCTGCCTGTCTGTCTGTCTCTCCCTCTCTGTGGGGGGCGTGAGTGTCTGGGAGATCATAGGCCCTCATATAGGATCATGACACCTCATTGGGATAAATGGTTTTCATTACCATGTTATTGATGCCACGGCGGAGAGAGCAGCCATTACTGCACCCATCAGTTGCTGCTGCATCATTGTATCATTATTCTCAGTAGTGTCTAGCCCTGCTGGAGACAGGCAGAGAGATCGTTTAGAGGTGCTCGCGTTATCACCCCCTCTTCTCCGTCCGTCCGTCCCTCCGTACACGCGTCCTTTCTCCTTCCGATTGTTTTTTAATTAGGCATAACACCGCTAATAGCAGGGTATTCGCGGAGAGCGATTCTGAAAAAGCAACGAGACCAGGGAGTCCACAGTGCTTGGGGTGGAAGCCAGTGGTTCCTGCTACAGGGCGTGTCTCCGTGTTATGCAAAGTGCACTCCGGTGCCGGTGGACCCCTCGAGGCCTGTGAGTAGCTGCTTCCATGCGACGTTGTCACCGTGAGCGATGCTGCCTGTTCCCGTGCAAGGCAATCATCGGCGGCAGTGAGCCACGATCCCGCGCTGCTGTGCTACTTTTCCCATCAACGTGCCGTAGTTCCCTCTCCTGCTTAGTGTATTCAGAAGCAAAGCATGCAATTAATTATTGCATTTTCCACCTGTATTGGCCTCATTCTTTTTTGTCTTCTTCAGTCTCCCCCTCCCACGCAACAATGGTCTGCTGGAGAAATGCAGAGTGGGCAAAAACTACTAGCCATCTATAATTTGCTTTTTTAGTGACTATGAATGGACAAGTCACACATGGTCTCCTCATAAATCTGGGATTTTTCCATTACAGCTGTATTTTTGTATCTGTATATGTCAGTCAAGGACAGGACAGTAACACTGCTGACAACCTTATCCCCATAACAAATGAGGACAAATAATGATGGACATACTATACCGCACTGAGTACTGTATATTTGCCTGAAAGTATCCTAAACTATCTAATAGGGAGCCATAATTCAAACCAATAATGAAGTACATTTGATTCAAAGCGATTGCACCAGAGAGAGATGTCTGTTAGCCTAGCAAGGAAAAGTGCAGAGTGTGTCCCAAACAGCACACTTTTTCCATATGGCACAAGACCAGGGAAACCACATTTCTAATGTGGTCCTAACTGACTCCTTTCAAAGTAGAGCACTATGAAGGGGAATAGGGTGCTATTTGGAACATAAACAGTGGGTATAATTTTAACCAAGCAGCCACAGTTAACGGAGCACAGCTGTAGGTAACATCTACTGGAGAGCAGCACAGCCAGCTGTGAGACAGGGATTCCTGACAGTCACTTGTTAATCTCTCTTAAATCAAGTTGTTGCCGTACCGATAAGCACTGCTCCATCGTTGCGTTTTAAAAATGGAATCCTCAATTGGCCTTGTATTCCGTACATAGTGGTGGTAAACTACATTTTTACTGTTTATTTTATGAAGTGCCCTAAATAAATATTCCTTGACGACTTAAAATGAAATCTTTTGTTGCTACGATTGTTTGCTGCATGTTTCAGACTAGCATGGCAGTGGTTTAAGTGATGTCAAGGAAAGGAGTGTTGTACGAAACAAGGTTATCAGCAACTGGATTGTCTCTAATCATCAGTGTATCAAAGCTAGTGTCACATTTTGTCGACTCTGCTTTACCCATGTGTTTTCCTACTCTGGCCGAATGAATCCTTGGGGTAGTGTTCAGACAATGACTCGTTTGCAGAGAAAAAAACTGGAGTAAGGATTTCGGGTAGCCTGGTGTCACTAAACAGGGATATTGGTCCCGAATGGGGCACAGAAATGTCTCACGCTGCTACAGCCCTCCCTCCATAAAACTGTCAGGCTGCCACGGGGGGTTGGGAGGTTATGGGGTTAGATTATGACACTTGAAATGTTGCTTTAAATGTGTGTTATAACAGTTATTAGTGATATTGTTATCTACACACTGCATGCCACTTCAGACTACAGGTTTTTGTGTGCATTGTGCACTTTGTTAACTAGAATTAAGTCAGACTGGTAGAATCGTCAGCCCAGCTAGCCAATGCTAGCATTAACTGGTTGGAGTTGAATCAACGCTTAAGAGTGTAATGGAGTTGACTAGTGACTATTACACAAATATGGTTAATGTAAGTTAGGTTTACTCCTGGTTTTCTTTAAAGAAAGTTTCAAGCACCACATGTTAGTCGTTTCTTTGACAACCTGGCACACAAATATACAACAGTTTGTGATTACTTAATGTAAAAAGGAAGTGTCAGCCAACTGCAGATCTTAGACTTTACATCCAGAAACCGATGGCATTTAAAAAGCATAATAGAAATAGGTCAATATAACCACCAGAGGGATATTTTGAAACCTCAAATATCAAGGTTGCCTTTTGTCTGCATGGTCTTTCGCAAATGTAATGTCCCACATGATTTTTGCTCATCCATTTCACACATGTATATGTAGATCATTTAATTTCATTGTCCATGTACTTATGGTCTTTTCAAATACCACTATTACAGTTCATCCTAAAAATGGCCTCCACAAGTTCATCTGACTGTGGGGAGGTACATAATGGACCTCACGCCAAGACCCCTTGGCAGTATTTCTTTAACCCTAAATGAAGAAACAGAAATGACTAATGCTTGTTTGTTTCCTCCATTTGTGCTACATAAGACATTTCACATTTAGAGCAGACCATATTTGCATTACACATTACTGAACACATTACTGAAGTTTTTTTTTTTTACATGAGAGAACTAACCCAGACAGGGAAACAAGATTTCTTCACACAAGCTATTTACTCTATCTCTACGGCAAAGCCTTTGGCTATGCACTTATACCGCCAAATTTGATTTCTGGCTTTCAAGGATGCCAATGACCTGAAGTTGACAGTTTGGCAGATTC
This sequence comes from Esox niger, assembly GCA_016801105.1. Classification (NCBI taxonomy): domain Eukaryota; kingdom Metazoa; phylum Chordata; class Actinopteri; order Esociformes; family Esocidae; genus Esox; species Esox niger. The sequence goes on from JACXGJ010003435.1 coordinate 16,428, forward strand.
CACTGTGCCTGCTGTCAAACCACCTTGCCAACAACCCAAGTGTCTGAAAAAAAGGAATAAGGCTTGTTTCAGACACTTGTTTCTGAAGACCATTCTTCTTTCTAAGTTATGTTTTCAATGTGCAGAGCATTTGGAAATGATTCAAACCCTTTATTTGCTTCACATCTTGTTGTTATTTAGGCTGTTATAGACATTTATATTTGGTATATTTTTTGCAAATATGGTATATATGAATTTAATCTATTATAAATTAAGTATTTAACATAGAAAAATATGTAGGAAGTGACTGGTGTAGAATATTACCCATTACTCGTCTCTACTTAAGTTAACTGTAACACCTTTGGCAGTTTAAATTTAGTTTAATCTTTCTTTGTTAGTAGAAACCGTTTGGAAAAACCCAGGCACACGAAAAGTCACATCCTCGAAACCTGTTACTTGAAAGAGGTCTCTGACAGCCGAAACCTGGGCTTTAGTTCCAGGTATCTCATACCTTTCCTCAGGCCTTACAAAAAGAGTCACTGTACATTCAAACCTGAAATGGAGTAATTGGATTTCAGGTAATCGGATTTGTGGACATCTGTGAAAACCATTACTACATAGGCCATTTCTTAGTTATATTGTTTTTTGATTAGCATGCTTCATCTACTTTATCAAGATCAGGTAGTTCTTATTTGTTTTTGTGGATTGAATTTTCGACAATGTTCCTGTGTGAGAAGCCTGCATGGCAATACAATTAGATTTTGTTGTATTTCATGTGAAATACAATAGAAGGAGTAATTAGATAGCCAGCTAATTTGCTGAAATATCTTGAATATCTTTTTACGCTTCAGGGACTTAACCAAAAACAAAGAGTTGAACATTTTTTTTTCACTGAAAATGATCAGCTATTTTTGTTTGTTTGTTAATATCTCCTGTCTAGCTTACCTGATGGCAAAATTATATAATATTAATGTACAGCCCCAGAAATACTAAAGAGACAACTGCATATTTTTCTTTCCTTTCCAAAAAAGTTGATAAGTTCAATTTGCAGTGTTCTTCTGGGGCCACTGCAAATGAACCCTTCTGTCCCTCTCTCAAAACCTGAAAAAGGTACAGTTGACTCTTCATTTTTACTGGAATTGTATATATATTATATCTTTTTTTTTTTTTCATTTGTGCGCAATTAACAACATTTATTCACTGAATCCTATTTAGAAAAATATAAAATAGAGTTGACAGAAAGAAGAGATGACGGTGGTTCGAAGCTACAGGCATCTTGCTTTTGACGAGCAGCTAGTACTGGTTTGGAGAAGATGGCTGGGCAGTGTGGCCGATTGGAATGTGACCGGCTGGAGTACTGCCGTCGCACGGCCAAGCAGTGTCACACAAGCATATAGGCAGCTCTTATGCTGGGAGAAAGCTCTCTTGTTCTCAATGCTTTATTCAATGTCGTATCATGTTAGCAATAAGAGTCTGAGTTAAAGACCAAACATGTTGGTGTCTATATATAGGATCAGGGGGTGTCACATAATTTAGCCATGGCTGACAATGAGATCTGGGAATCTGGAGAGAGTTTATGTAGGGAAGGAACACATTCTTTGGCCTTCAACCTTGATTGAGCTTACAGAAGCTCAAGCCTCCACAAGATGTTGCTAGTGCAATGAGGCAAAGCAACCGTGTTCAACAAATAGAGCAACAGTTCTCCAGATTAAAGCTAGAGCAACGCAACAGTTGTCCAGATTAAAGCTAGAGCAACGCAACAGTTCTCCAGATTCAAGCTAGAGCAACGCAACAGTTCTCCAGATTCAAGCTAGAGCAACACAACAGTTCTCCAGATTCAAGCTAGAGCAACGCAACAGTTCTCCAGATTCAAGCTAGAGCAACGCAACAGTTCTCCAGATTCAAGCTAGAGCAACCCAACAATTCTCCAGATTCAAGCTAGAGCAACACAACAGTTCTCCAGATTCAAGCTAGAACAACGCAACAGTTCTCCAGATTCAAGCTAGAGCAACGCAACAGTTCTCCAGATTCAAGCTAGAGCAACACAACAGTTCTCCAGATTCAAGCTAGAGCAACGCAACAGTTCTCAAGATTCAAGCTAGAGCAACGCAACAGTTCTCCGGCAATGAATTCTGTCTGGAGATGCACAAAACACATTAGTAAGTGTAATCTAAAGTCACCCCCGGCAACAGATGACAACACACTGATGAATGAACTAAAGCAGTTTATATAGCAAATTTGAATCACAAAGGCCCCTCAGATACCTAGACACATCCCCACCAACATTCCACTTTTCCCACAATCCCCTTTTACACCTGTCACTCATGCATCACTCCACCCAATACTATTCCAGGCCCCTGTTGTTCATCCACACCAGTGTTGGTCCAATACCGTGCCAATCAGTGATTCCCTGATCAAAATTCAATCAGTCGTTAGAGAAATGCACTGCTTGAGCCTTGTTCAAATCCTTTTTGTTCCAGTAGTTCTTGTCAATTGTAATGTAACACTCCTAAAAAAGGTGTCCTGCCTGAAAAACTAATGACCTGTGCACATTAAAATGCTTGAGAAACATATACTGTAATTCAAAACAGACAGCTCCCTACACCCTCCTGTGCATGCCTAGGGGAGTTGAGGTGAGGGAGAGCGGCTTCAACCCCATGTTTGCTGCTGAGGAAATAATTAATATGGCAAGAATGTGGACAATTAATTACAAACGGTCCCTGTGTTCGTTTAAACTGATAGCAAGACAGCAAAATCTATGTTGTGAAATATAAAGAAGACCTGTACGTCTGTTTTTTACTAACTTCATCCGGTCACAGAAAATGACATTATGCATATCATGTCCGCATATACAGCCAATTGCTCATGTCCGTAACGACACTTGTTTCGTCTGAGTGCTCAGCACGGACCTACTCACGGGGTCGCTCACAGGAATGATTACATCTGCTCCCTCTAACTGCTCCAATGTTAATATTAGTCTGCCCATGGCAGACAGTTGGGTCTGTGTGTACATGATGCTCGGCTGGAATCTCTCACAAGCCATCGAGTACATCAGGTTACTCCACTGGCTCTTCCGGCGTACTGCGTTTTCACAGCGTCTGCCCTTTTCACTAGTTGCCGTACTTTGCACGCCTCTCTGCCCATGATTTGAATTGAGCATTTTGTGGAACCAAATCGCTGCTTATGATTTAAGCTTCTCTCCAGTCACTGCCGCTTTGCCCTAAGGCTTGAGTCTTGCTTCACAACCGGTATAGATTTCACGGTCAATGGAAGCACACTGGCCTGGGCACCTGTGTCTGCCTTCAACACCACTGCAACGGTCTGACCATCACCATTGACTGCCATGCTTTATCTTATCTGTAGGTAACCTGGTTAACTTCAGCGCAAGTAACCGTGACTATGAAAGTGCCTCCACCTCTGAGAGCTTCTCTACTGGTGCGTTTCTGTGGGTCGCTCATGTTGGGTTGGTTACAGTGGCAACGTGTGTTTCGGAAAGCTGGACTTTTACGTGGGTGTATGATTTTCCACATATCCAACATCAGTAAGAGGTGTTTGACTGTGCAGTTGGCTTGAAGCCTGGTGTTTTTCTGCTCCGTTTTGCTCTGAATTTGTGCGAGCCGGTTATAACTGCATGTACGACCACCTCATGATACATTAGTCCCATGGCCTGTTTTATGCTGTTCACTGCATCTGTTGTCCTGCACATATCTACTGCTTTGTCCACAGTCAAATCTCCTTCAATGTTCTATCTATTTGGTCCAATGGAAAACTACTTTATTTTTACTATATTGAATTAAATTGTAAACATTTATAATGATACAGCAGAAAGAACTGTTTGGCCACAGTGGATTGTTAGCTTCTATACTATAAAATAAAGCTAAAGCAACATACTAAAAATACAATTGTGGAGAAAGTTTGTTTGAAAAGAAAATTCTTAATAAATATAATATAGTGACATAATAATATTCTTTATTTTTGTATATTCTTTTTGTCAATGAATAACTTGTTATCGGTTATTTTCTGTTTAATATTTTAAATTAATTTAGAACAGTTTGCATATTTTATTTTTCACTTTGACTTCATGGACGTTTTGTGCAGATCAGTGGCAAAGAGTCCTGATTAAATCAGGACAGTGACTCACTTCACACGTTTGAGTCACCGTACAAGTGCTACTGATCAACCCAATCTCACGGTGATTAGGTGATTACGTATACATACATCTGGAACCTTCCAGACTTTATCATGAACCTTCCTACATTACAGTCATTTTCATTGTATAAATATTAGCAAAATGTATGATTTGTGAAGGACTCGACAAAACTTGGGAAATGTCATGAATTTGTTAAAATGTATGATATGAATCAGGTTAGAAACCGAATTTTTGTTGCTGCAATTCCTATTGTTTCAATTTGGCAAATTCATTCTACATAGTTACCTTGGATAGAAAAGGTAAATATATTTATTTCTGTAAAGCGGTACTTTGTCGCTGTACTTTTGTGTGGAGTCAATCATTCTGAATGTTGGTCAGTTTTTATCCTCATGAAAAGAACAACAATAGTTGTCCTTTAAGTGGTTTTCCTACAAATTGGCTAGTCGCTTAAGGACCAACAGATATCAACAGAATATAAAACACACAGTGTGTAAACTCTCTCTTTTCTAACACAAAGTTGGGGCATCATTTATCAAGGTTGTTAGTTTTCCATCACCTTCAGCGGTGCTCCTCTTCACAGCACAAGGGCAGGTCTACAACACAGGGACACCCTGCTAGCCACAGGTCCTTCCAACGTTCATTTTTCCTGTTCATTCACTCCATTACAGTGAAGCCATAATGGGTTCAACATCTTTCTGTCTCTACACTTGAGGTAAAAGTTGCTGAGAAGCTTGGTGATAAAGACACACAGACATCCGGTTTACGTAGATATTTTTGTAATGAAAGACACCCAAAATCAACACATTATCAATATCTTTATAGGTCTTGTGTTATGGTGAAATGTATTTAGTTCACATGTGAACGTATGTTTTGAAATTTATTACTCGATAATTTTGTATATTTTAGATGGTTCATATATTTTTTGGTATAGTAGGATCATTTTATCTTTGTGTTAGGCCAGAAACATTTCATTTAATAAATTGCAGTAGAGGCACTAAACTAAATCTGGTGGATGTCAATATAATTTTAATAAAATCTCTTTTGCGTAGGCTGATTGATTCAACAGGACTATTTTGAATAGTTCAACGAATTTCCATGCTGGCAAAACTCCTCAAAACAGTGTTCAGCCATTGACAGACAGGGTTGAATTCTATACACAAGCGGCACACCTGCATAGAAAGGCTGGTTTTCACATCTCTGTCAGAGGAAGCCCATGACGGCTCTTGTATTTATGTGTGGGTTGTTTTACAGCCATGTGCCGGCACTCTTTGTTCTAATGCATGTTGTTGGTCACTGGTGTGAGATGAATGATGTACACTTCAGGCACAGCAACAAATCATCCTCCCCACAGACAGCTTCCAGTTTCCAGTGGACAAACATAAACAGACAAGCACACGCCCCGGCTCCTCATCCACATACACACACACACACGCACACGCACACACACACACGCACACACACACACACACGCACACACCGCTGTCCAGTGAGTGCCGAGTGCCTTGTCAGGGCGTTGAAGCAATTGATTCAGACTGGGATGCAGTGAGGGCTCCTGGGTAACGCTGCTGTGTTGACTTAAACCCCTCTGATGACCTAGAATGACTGAGCTCTGTCAACAAGTCCTCCCCACTGAGTTGAAGAAATGTCTGTGGACTGAACAGATTGGGTCTACAGCCAGACATGACAGGATGCATGCCAAAATGGCACCCTGTTTACTATTAAAGTGGACTTCTTTGACCCGGGAAATCTGGGAGGTACTCAGAGTCTCAGGGAACAGGGCTGGAAAGGACACCAGGAAATCACAGGTCTATCATCTACGTTGCATCATGAGGTGGTACAGTAGAACAGTATGAACTTGCAGTAGATATGATTCTGAGACTGTGATGCCCTCACACCTTCCACCTGGTTTCGTACTGTACCTCTGGTGGACTGAAGTGCTAGGGATTCTATGTTCAAGTATGTTTATCTGTGTGTGTGTGTGTGTGTGTGTGTGTGTGTGTGTGTGTGTGTGTATACAAGGCCATCTGCTAAAGTGCTAATTTGTCCACATATAAGGTAAACATGTTATCATGGCGCGTAATTGCCCATGAGAGTAGGTTGATTCACTTATGTTGGTTTTGTGCAGACGGCAATGTTTTCTAAATAAATAATGTTAACGCTTTTTCATTGTGAATGGAGTATAGTCTCCTTTACCGCAACAGGAACCATGGACACGTGTCTCAGCAATTCGGACGTAAGACAAAAATCATGTAAGACAAATCATGTAGGTCATCAATCACTTCAGACAGAGATCTTTAACTGCCAGGAAAAAGAACACGAACAACTAGCAATTGTACAGATACCCCTGAACAGGAGTAGAATGCTAGGGCAGGGGATTTCATTTTGTGCTAATCATAGCTCAAATAGAAGTCAATTTAGATTAATGTGTTTTATGGATTCGACTCCATGCGTTTTCTGAGCCTAGACAATTCAATATCTCCCTCGGGTGGGCGTGTGCTGTTACTCATCACGTTTGTTCTGAGCTCATGAAATTAGTCGTGATTTCTTCCCAGTAAGTTACTTTCCAGCAGTTGGGGTGTGATTTGTATTCTTTGAATATCCAACGTGTCCCGTGTGTATTAGGTGGCAGATTGAATAAAGTGTTATAATTACTGAACAAAATTGTTTTTAAGGATGAAGCGTGATGGAGAGCATGAGATCTTCCTTAAGGGGTTGGATTACGATCCAAATAAACACAAAGATGTCAAGCCTCTTCACCGCGAAGCCCAAACTTTCCTCATTGATTGTTCAGACTTTTGTGTAGGTAAATTACACAACAATGAATTAATAAAAACGTTAACATCCATTAAATGCCCCTCAGAGCATCTACGGTAAAGCTACCGTGCCCACTGGCTCTCACAGACACTCCTCCTCACACACGCGTCATTCGGCCATTCTTTCGTTTGCCGGTAACCGCGCACCGTAACCAGACAGTTACAGAAGACGACCAGGAAGCGCAACAGGACGCACCCAGTCGGTTGGTACAACGAGAGGCCTCCGTGCTGCATACATAAACGCATACACACGCAGACCACTAACATACACACACTACCGAGGGGCCTGCTTGCCCGCCCGCCTGCGTGTCTGTGCCAGGAGATCCCCTCCGGCCCTCAGCAGGACACCAGAGGACAAAGGGAAGGACTGTGAATCCATACGCTACCAGGGAACAAGGATAAAAATACTTTGCTGACAAGTCAATTAATCAGGTTTGAACTAAAGGTGCGAGCTGCACTGGAAAATCCTTTCAGAGTGGTTGGAGGACCCTATGGTGAGGTATGCTGTTTACATCACGTAGGCTTGAGCACTGGCTCAGCTGAAGGGGAGGACAAGCAAACAGAGGCTGTGTTGCATTACAGAAAACGCAGGGACGTTTAGACCATTCCACAGTTTCTCTTGTTACGTTGAAGGCGTCGGACGGATACAAAACCAACGAAGATGTGTTAACTGAGGCGAATCGAGGTGTGATTTTGTCTACCTCCTCTACGACTCGCGATTTGTATTTGAATTGACAACGGTTCAAGCAACATGTACAGTTGCGCTCTTAACCTGGCAGAAATTGTGACGTTTTTTGTTTAAGAAGTTGGATGGATACAAAATGAATGACGATGTGTTAACTGAGGCAAATTGAGGTATAATTTTGTCTACTTCGTCTACAACTAGGGTTTAATATTTAGAGTTCATGCAACATGTACAGTTGTGCTCATACATTGCCAGAAATTGTGACATTTTGGCATTGATTTTGAAAATATGATAATGCTAAAAAATTATACTCTATGTAAGGTTAGTGATCATATGAAGCCATTTATTATCACATAGTTGTTTGGCTCCATTTAAAATCATAATGATAACAGAAATCACCCAAATGGCCCTGATCAGAAGTTTACAAATCCTTAAATGTTTGGCCTTGTTACAGACACAGAAGGTGACACACGCAGGTGGAAATGGCAATTAAAGGTGAATTTCCCACCCTTGTGGCTTTTATAATTGCAATTAATGTCTGTATATAAACAGTCAAAGAATTTGTTAACTCTCACATGGATGCATTGAGCCGGCTAGATACTGAGCCATGGGGAGCAGAAAAGAACGGTCAAAAACCTGCGTAACAAGGTAATGGAAAAGGATCTAAAAAGATATGCAAAGCCTTGCAAATGCCAATGTGTCTTAGCCTTCTGTTTCACTGCTATAGCTGAAACTGGGGATGGAGTGTTTCGATACTTCGTGCTGTTGAAGAGGATAAGGACAAGGACCAATCCTTGCTGGTGTTACTGTGCTGTGACTTCATTCATCTACGCAACATGGATGGAAATGGAGATCTACAATAATTTACTATCTTTATCATCAGACTAGTTCCATATTATTATCAATATGAACATTCTGAGTAGTCCAGAGAAGCCTATTACCTATTTGTTGCACTATGTTGGACCAAGGCCCATTGGAGCCATACGGAACAAAGCATTATACTTTCTGTGATACTTCAGAATGAGATTGCCAGCTGTCATACTTCTGGTGTTTAACAGGTAGAGACTGTACTGTAGGTCTCATAGGTTGCTATTGTGTGTTTCTATATATACAAGGGCTGAATTGCCAGAAATAATAATGAAAATTAGGAAAGTAGTCATGTTTTTAACATGAATAAATATGAAGTTGGACGTGAGGGGGTAACACTTAAATCACACATCAGAAATATATTAAAGATTAAAATCTTTACTGTACATTGTGTAATTTGTTGAGAACAAAATGACATACAGTATGGAAAACAATCAAAGGAAACGAAAATCACCCAAAGATTGAGGGCTGGATTCAAACTCACACTGAAAGTCAAGGTAAACTATTGAAATCACAGGCTGTTCCAACTTGTGTGAATATCATCATGGTGACTGATCATGTGACTCAGCAGTGTGTATTGCCCCTACGTGCCTGTATGCACTCCCAACAACATCTGGGCATGCTCCTGATGAGAGAACAGATGGTGTCCTGGGGGATCTCCTCCCTGACCTGGAACAGATCATCAGTGATCTCCTGGACAGTCTGACTCTGTGGTGCTACTTGGCGGCGTTGCACTGATACATAATGTCCCAGAGATTCTTAATTGGATTCAGGGCTGGGGAACATGATGGCCAGTCAGTGGTATCAATGCTTTCGTCATCCAAGAACTGCCTACACACTCTGGCCACATGAAGCCGGGCATTGTCCTGCACCAGGAGGAACCCAGGGCCCACTGCACCAGCGTCTGACAATGGGTCTGGGGGTTTCCACCCAGTACCTAACAGCAGTCAGGGTACTGTTGGCTAGCACGTGGAGGTCTGTGCGACCCTCCAAGTATTCACATTCACCACGGCGTCTTTAGACTCTTTCACATCTGTCACATGTACTCTGTGTGAACTTGCTCACTCACGTCTGTGAAGAGAACAGGACGCCAAAGGTGAACCTACCAATTCTGGTGTTCTCTGGGTAATGCCCATCATTCACCACATTCATTGGAATTCGTGCTGGGCTGTGAGCACAGTTCCCACTAGAGGACGACGGGCCCTCATGCCTCCCTCATGGAGTCTGTTTCTGACAGTTTGGTCAGAAACATGCACACCAGTAGCCTGCTGGAGGGCATTTTGTAGGGCTCTGGCAGTGCTCCTCCTGTTCCTCCTCACACAATTGAGAAGATGCTGGTCCTGCTGCTGGGGAGATGCCCTTATACAGCCCTGTTCAGCTCTTTTCTGTAAGGGCCCATCTCCTGGTATCTGCTCCATGCTCTTGAGACTGTACTGGGAGACACAGTAAACATTGCAATGGCATTTATGGATGTGCCATCCTGAATGGGCAGCAAGTATTGCCTCACCAGTAGTGACAAAGACACTAGCAAAATGCCACCATACACAGCTTTTCTTCTTTGGCAGTGATGTCATCCAGGTGAGTGTGAACTTTAACATCAACAAGTTACGTGAAGATAGGTTGCTTTGCCTAGCTTTTAGAAATTGCTGCTAGTTTACACTTATGTATATTATTACTAAATTTTTCCTTGATATATTTCTTAATTCTTACTATGTAAATGTTGTGTGCCATGTCACAGGAATTACATTTTGCAGGATGACGATGTGTCATTCGGCGCATTTGATAAATAAACATTGAACTTTGAACTTATGAATTTCCTTTGTTTGTAAGTATAGATGTTGACTTCTGCCTGCTCCTGAATCTTGAATTAATTATATTCTACCCCCTCTGCAACTGGGACAATACCTCTGCCTCCCCCAAGTCGTATTGTGGGACAATAAATGGAGCAACTACGCCAACAAGACACCGGAATTTCATTGGCCAGCGGGCAACCATCCAATTACCTGGATGATGTAGGGCCAAAATCACCATGTGTGCTGCTATTTCAGAAGACGATTTGGAGGGATGCAGACCTCATATCCGATCATATGAGGCAGCTCTCCGTGTAACCTTCCTTGATGAGCTAAATCAGGTCTGTAGGAATGATGGCGTGACCTATGTCATTCTGTGGGATAATGTCAGGTTCCACCATGCTCAAATGGTGCAAGTATGGTTTCAGGCCAATCCACACTTTACCACCTACTTTCCTTAACCCAATTGAGGTGGTAGGTATATGATACGTGCCCTCACGAGCAAGTCACCCTTCTCCAGGCCATGGATGATGGATGCAATGACATCACAGCAGACTAGTGTCAGGACTGTCTTCGCCATGCTTTCCCAAGGTGTTTGGCTAATGACAACATCCATTGTGATGTGGATGAGAACCTGAGGCCAAATCTACAAAATAGGATTGGTAGAAGAATTGGGAAATCAATCCTTTGTTTTGCTTTCTGCAGTAAGCCAGACTTGGAACAATGCTGTTGACATTTTGCTGTAGTTTATTTCTATTTTGTAGCTGATTATTTTTGCTTTGATGCATATGTTAGGTTTTTATTGCATTTCATCGATACATTTCAGATTTTGTTCAATTACTCCACTGTGTCGGTAGTATTTTATCTACTAGTTACAGTGAAGTACATGCTATGCATAATTTGTACTGCAATACGATTGCACGATTCTTCAAGTGCAAGGTTTCTTTTAAGATATGAATGCACAAAGCAATGTTTTGAACATCGGACAGCCTGTTTTACAATTGATGACCGTTTAGATTTTTGTGTCTAGAGTTTAAAAAATGACATCCCGGTTCTGAAACTAGTGCCAATGTGATTGTATAAAACTGTAAAGAGGATCGGGACCCAGATTCACTTAGAAGAGGACAAAATGTGAATGCGGTTCCATCAAGTTACAGTTCGACTCTTGGAGACAAGACAGGTTCTCAGTAATAATTCCGATTGCTATGTTATTATACACAAAGTTCACGTTGCCTCCGGATATTCTGGGCAAGGGTTGGGGATAAACGTGTTCACCATCGCCCCCCTGTAACTGCTCTCCAAGCTTCTATTCGGTCAATTCATCATCTGTGTATTATGGTTAGAACAAGTGAAGCCATATCCCGAAATATGTTCTTCCTGCTCGGATTCAGAGTCAGACATAATATATATGTAGTCCTACTTTCCTTTCTCTCTCAAGCAAATAAATATTGACTGTCCGAGGTGAATATCAAATAAGAAATATGTAACTTACTTTCTACTGTAGCTAGCGAATACCAACATTCGTTTACTGTGTAGGCCTATTCCCAAATAAATGTGAGGATTGATACAATTGCGAACAAAACCGACCGGAAAACACAGGAAGAACCCGTTTATTTGAAATGAGAATTAGGTCGCGAAACTTTGTTTCGTGGAGAAGAGCATTGTCATGTTCTTTTAGGTAAACAACACAATTTGTCTTAATTTGTTGTGTTTAAACTAGTCTTCTGCTTGCAATACAGCTTTGCGATAGCGGTACGAACTGTTTCCATTCATGAAATTGTATGATGCTAATAACACTAATTACTGACTGAGACAGAGCTGAAGAATGGGTTGTTTCAAAAACGACTCCATGTGCCTGGACCAACTCGGGGTAAGGAGACTGTCACCGAAATATGAAGCGACGAACAATCCCTTTGAATCAATTGATGGTAGGACATTAATCGGTTGATAATTGAATTGTCCTGCAAATATGCATCATAAAACATCCCTCAAAGTTCCACGTTAGCAGAGACATGTATGGCTATACATCTCTCTCTACTCTGTGTATATACTGTATACTGTACATACAGTACATATCGTTTATCATCTTTTCATAACATTGTATGTATAACATCTTTTCATAACATTACTGTATTTATTCATAATAAAATGTCTGTCTAAATAAATGTATATTAATAATAAAACCATTACTGGTACACATTAGAAAATTATGTCAATTTTTACTATAAATGTGAGTTCCAGAACATTCTAAAACTATGAATCATTACCACTTTATTTTTAAGACCATCTCATAAAAAGATTATTACTTGTAGGTATGTATTTCAGGCAGAAATCTTCATTTTGAACTACTGTAGGATGAGCTGTCAGGTCAATGTGATCTTGTCATCTAGAATAGGAGTCTAACAGCATGCGTGTCCACACACGTGCGCGCGCGTGCGCACGCACGCACACAGGCAACGCAACCACACACAGCTCTCCAATGACAGCCCCCAGGCAGTAGAGGCTTGGGCCTCCATCCTGTCACCACTCCATCACATTGGCTGAGTCCAAAAGGGAGAAGACACTTATACAATATGCTGTCATTCTACTGGAGATTCAGTGGTCATATCCATCATCGACACTGGTGATAATATTTACTAAATCTACTGTCTCACCCTTAGCACTTAATTTGAGGATCCTGGAAGTCTGACCACTAGTAATAGTGGTGCCACAGTATGTTATTCATTTTTTCGGCGTCAATCTTCCTCTCTTAGGAAAAACAAATGAAAATTCATGGTGCTGGGCGGACAGGAATGTTACCCAAACATTGCGTTGTTAAATTACAGTAACAAGTGGAAAGGGCGTGCTCCTGTTATATCTTTCATTTCCTTTCAAATGATCATTCGAACTCAATTGTTTACCAACCTACAGGCAAAACATTGACATCTCATAGAATGACCAGGATAGCTATTGGTATTTCATGCGGTTCTACAGCTAGAGTGTAAACCTCAATGATGCCTGCTTGAGTGGCATTGCACAATCTGACAACCTGAGCATGTCAGTCCATGAAACATGCAGGCTAAACACTGCACGTCTCATTAAATTAGAATGTTCCTTGAGCAAAGCTTCCCGTTATATTACAGTTATTTGCTATCACACGCCCTTTATTTCACAACCCGAGCTTGATAATGAATTATAAGAATGGTTGTGAACATTTACACGTACGTTTCTTATGTAAAAAATACATAATTCATATGATGTACGATTTGTCACTATGTAATACACCCAGGGGGTTGGATTGCAAGTGTTACCAATGTTTTGCCGAAATGCTTGCCATTTGCACTTGAGAGTAGTGTCTCAATAGGGAGTGATCGACTTAATGTATGGAGAACTATAACAGTCCAGATCAGGTTTCCCCATGTCAGACCGGGCAACCAACAGAGCTATTATGTTTGATCCAGAGCCTACATCACAAATGGCACCCTATTTCTGAAAGAGTGTACTACTTTTACCAGAGAAGTATGGGCGTTGGTCAAAAGCGATTCCCTGTAAAGGTGTCATGGTTCCATTCGGGACACGACCGAGGTGATCTTTCTGCTGACTCCACCGGTACAGACGAGAGAGAAGAAAAGTCCCAGGCCCTGTGTTCTTCTCCCTGATTGGTTGCTTGAAAAGCCCTTCAGAACAGCGTGAGACACTCCTGTATTGATCTCCTCCTCACAAAGTGGGCTGCGTGCCAAATGGCACCCACTTCCCCACACAGGGCCCTATTTGTCCAGGGCATTATGGATGCTGGTAGAAAGTGCAGAGCTATATAGGGTGCTGAAAGGGACATGCCCCAGGAAGGCATTCAGACAGTAATTCAGCCGGTCAGACTAAAGTGATTGATAACAAACCAAAGTGTCTTGGTGTCTTTTGTCTGTCTGTTTCCACATGCCCCACAGCATGTGAACCTCTTCACTCAGCCCTAAGCACAAATGGGGTTTACATGTAACGACAGCGTCCTAAAAGGCCCCCTACTCACTACCATAGAAGGCCACAGGCTTGTTGAGATAAAGTCCTTTTTAAATAGGGAACAGGGTGTCGTTTGGAACCTCTCTTTGGTCTATTGGTCTTACTATTCACTAATCGCCTCGTCCGCGTGACCTCTCCAGCCGACCTTACGGCCCCTCCTGGAGGCTGCTTTCGTCTCCTTGTGGATGGAGAAATAGAAATGTCTGCTTTTATTTATGCTATTTTGTACAAACTTAAAGCATATTCTCTCTTGCAACAGATTCTCTTGGCAAGGTTTTGCTTTGACTCTTTGTAGGGCACTCCTTTCGACATTCTTTTCATCCGATGCCTTTCTTTAAACCGATAAATACATGTTCTTGAACCAGTATACTCATCTTGAAGTACCCAACGCACAAACGTCCCCAGGCTATCATAAGAGCCTGTCACATACAGTATACACCCCTCCGCGATTGAACAATTTCAACCATCTTTGACACATCACGAACAGCAGTATCTTGAACAGCAGCACGGCACAGAGATACAGACTGCCATGCTTCCATACACAATGGTCCTCAGGAGGTGAGCCACACGTTTATTAAAGGTGCACGCGGCGCAGAGGAGTTGAGAAAACCAATTTGCAGATGTTCTCTCTGGATGTTACACTCTATTAGGGGCTGCAGCCCAGTCACCAGAGGGGAGTTTACACTGGAGCTGATGTGAGGAGTTACCTCCACTAGGCCCAAATGGGACAGTGACAACAATTGACTGAATGCCCCCCCCTGAGGACCCACCCCCCCGTCCCACCTTGCTGTGGACTCGATTGCTGTGGACGATCCAACAAGCGTAATCTTCTGGAAATTACGGCCAATCTTATGAAGTGGTGCGACAGAATGTTTCACAGTTGCTTTTAACCATTGTCTGTTTTAAAAGCCTATAGGCATTTATCTTCAGGTCTCAGGGAACTCCAGCAAACGTTTTTGTGTTTTTGCATTGGCTGTTCATTTCCAATTGAGTTCTGGAGTTTCATGGAGGACTGTATCTGGTTGACTTAACCGTCTATTTATTTGAGCATGACAGGCTAATTGACAGCTGCACAGGAGAGCGTCTCAGAATGACTGACAGCTTATTTTCCAAACCTAAATGAACAACGCACAGAGGAAAATCATATACTCTACTCCATACAAAGTGATGCGCCATTACAAAAGTGTGTTCTACAGGGCAATTCTCCTTCTATTTAAAACGCCTTAAACACAAAGTACCCAGCCAAGGTGACCTTGCAGGTGTTCTGACCAACATTTCTGCATGGACTCCTGCCCCCTCCTGGATTCAGCACGGTCACCGCATTCACTTTGCACTATGTGTGAATCTATGCTGCAGTGTGTGAACCTCATGACGTAATTTGCACAGGGGGTGCCTGCTCAGATTCCCTGGCCAATCAGGAGAGAGAGTTGATCAGCTCTGGGTCAGAGCGACACAGCCCCTCCTGGGGAAAAGCAAATATGTCTCTCTGTACAGTTCCAGGGTACATTCAATGTTCCAAACATGAAAAAAAAATCTTCATTTTAATATAATTGAAGCAGGACTATTTTCTCATAGTCACCAAGGGATTCAATCAATTTTTCATTCATACTTGCAGACATGAACACATGAACACAGATATCACAGTTTAAAACCACATTACTGAAACACGAATAAAAAACACAACACAAGAAAGGTAATTTGAGACACAAAATTCTGTTGACACCGGCCAGAACTGATGGTTCCGCCTGTTTGCACGTGTGTTACACACGTGTATTAATGCCGGACACCGCTGGCCCTGTTTCCCGGTCACCATGTCTGGAGGTCATGTAGACGGGGGTCAGGCTGGTGCATGTCAACGACTCATCTGACTTCCGCTTGATCACTCGGCAATGTTGAACGTTTTTAATATCTTTCTTGTCAGTTTCTTTACTCTATCCCGGGCAGACTATTTCTATTTTCGAGTAGTTGATCGGAAACAGACTGGTATTCTCCAGGCAAGGTCGGATCAGAGTCGTGCAGATTTCCACAAGGTCATCAGTGGGAAGGGAATTTTTTTAATTTTGAAGTATTTTGCGCTGCTGGACCAATGTACGGGTGCTCACTGATTTCCAGGTGGAACTCAGAAATCTACCAGGTGGAAACCCAAATATATTGTCCTTGTTATATCTGGAACAGCCTGTCTACCTGGAATTAATGGAGAGAGTTAAGACAGATTTTTGTCGAAGCCGATTTTCTTGGTTGAAGATACTTCTTTCTGTTAAGAAGTATATCACTGTCTGCTGCCTATTGCACCGACTTCCATCTGCAGCACTTACTTTTTTGCACTCTTGAAAGTTGACTCTTAGGATTTTTCTGTTGTCCAGTGTTGAAGTTCTCTCTCTCCAACAGGCCAGGGAAGAGGAAAAACTGTGAAGGATTTATTTCCTGTCCATGTTTCAGCAGAAGAAGTTGTTCAATACCGCAGCAACAATAGACATTTCCAAACCCTAGACCCTCCCTCCCCACGGAGGAGGTTAAAGTGTCTCAACAACAGTTGTTCAGATTGATCTCGGGAAGGCGCTCTGGGAGCAACTGTATCCAGTGTTATTCAAACCCATCACTTTCAAGTTGAGCATTTCTCTTGACTTGATACTGTCATCTACATACATGGCTACCCCTTCTTTTATATTAAGGGAAGGATTTCGTTCTGTTCTAAACAGCTGAAAACCTTTGTTTAGGGATTCGTCTGGGATGTTCTGGTGAGCCCATGTTTCTGTTGCACAATCAATTTCTACCTTGGAGGATCTGAGCAGAAGTTCTAGATTATCAACTTTGTGTAGCTTGAATTTCAGGTTAGCATATTTGGCAGACAGTGAGAAGATTTGAGACCTTCTGCTTTCTTTAATGAAATTAAGAAACTGTCCCATAGCAACTCTTCTTTGTTGTAGAATGTTGTTTTTCCGAAATGTCTCTTGTGCTGCGTAGAGCTAGCGGAGGTGAAGAATATTCCGGAGACAGTCTAGTCAGAATTCACTAATGTTTGTGGCATCCATTTGCCTTGAGTAACTGAAATGTTTTAAAAACGTACAAATTCTCCCACAGACTTGTCCACACAGACAATACAAACAATGTAACCATCCACAAAAACCAATGGAATAACAGGGAAACACCTCATTCCTAAAGATCAATGGCGTCTGCACTCTGCTGCCAGAGGATGTTTAGCAGTATAGTCACTTGTCATCAGTTATATGAAATGGTATCAATTTTGTAGGCTTACGAAGCATGATCATAATTTTAGTTAAAAGAGTTAAAAGTTAAAAGAAATTTGGCATTTTACAGTTAGTTTAGTTTGATTGTTTGATTGTTACTGTATTAAAGGCTGTAACTGGGAAACACATTCTGCCTGTGTGGACATTTTGTTCATACAGCCTCGGCTGTACTCATAAAGGCTACTCTGGCAGTTTAATTAAGTTGTATCAAAGTTTAATCAATGCAAGATCACATAATGATTACAGTGTTGTAGACATAAATAACAGGGCTAAATGTAATAGCATAGTAGAACATAACATGAATGTGGCCCAGGACAAAAGCACCACTGCACTGAATCATTTGTGATGATACTTTAGTATGTGCATGCATTTCGATCTTCAGTGAAGCCATTTCTTTTAAAATAAATGTTCAGTGAAGATCATATTCAGTTATTCCCAAGTCATTAAGTTCACTCATCCTGTACATAAGCATAAATTGGAGACAAATATAAGTAGGCTCGCATCCCGGTTGCGCCATACTGTACAAATGACGCCTGGCGGTGCAAAAGTGGTCCGGTGCTGCCCGGGAGGGACAGGTGTAAAGTCAGAAAATACTGACTTGTCGTGATCTAGCGACTCCTCCTGTGTTAAGGTCAGGCACCTGGAAACTCAATTGTGGATGTATAGTTATCCCAGCATGTGTGCCAGCTGAAGGCTTCTGGGTTGAGCGGGCAGTGTGATAAGAATCGGACTGGCTTGGCGAGATATGCTTTGAGGAAGTACTAGATGATCTTTGACCATCCGGCGGGACCTGTGGGATCTCTAATGTAAGTAACAGACCATTTAAAAAATGCTAGCTATTTCCTCATAGAGGTTGATGTCTCCTTGAGCTGGTCAATTTGCAATCTACTTGTGCGAATGTTTCATGAACACTTTGCACATACCCACACCATTCCAATGCAGAAATGTGCTAAATGCTAAGAAATACTACTGCAGATGCACTGCTGAGTTCTAACCAACTGTGTGTAATGGAATTCAACAATAATATCTGAGAGTAAGCAAAGAACAGATGCCCCTCCTTTTACGACCACTTAAGTCCAGGAACAAAGCATCTTGAAGTGTAATGACTAGCAGAGCCACAGTCAGGGTTGATGCCAGAGACAAAAGTAGAATCTGAAGGAGCGTCTGTAATTCAAGTGACTCTAGTTGAGAAAAGCACTCCGCCTCTTACCTCCCCTTTCACTCTCCTACCTTTCTCCTCTGACACTCTTCTCTTCTCCTGTTCTCCCCTTCTCACTCTCACCTCCTGTTCTCCCCCTCTCACTCTCATCTCCTGTTCTCTCCCTCTCACTTTCATCTCATGTTCTCTCACTCTCATCTTCTGTTCTCCCCCTCTCACTCTCATCTCCTGTTCTCTCCCTCTCACTCTCACCTCCTGTTCTCCCCCTCTCACTCTCATCTCCTGTTCTCTCCCTCTCACTTTCATCTCCTGTTCTCTCACTCTCATCTTCTGTTCTCCCCCTCTCACTCTCATCTCCTGTTCTCCCCCTCTCACTCTCATCTCCTGTTCTCCCCCTCACTCTCATCTCCTGTTGTCTTTCTCACTCTCTTCACTTGTCTTCCACCTCTCACGCACATCTCCTGTCCTCCCCCTCTCACTCTCTTCCCCTGTCCTCCCCCTCTCACACTCTTATCCTCTGCTCCTCTTACCTGCGTCTCCTGTCAATCCCCCTCACTCTTCTCCTGTCCTTCTAGCCGCTATAAAGACAATCCTCAAGCTCCCCGGGCTCATTTGACAATGTCCGCAGCCATGCTTACCAGGTAGAGTATTCTCCAGGAGACGGATGATGTAGAGGAAAGGGGGATGGTAGAAGGAGCGTCACAGCTGAGGGTGTGTGCAAGACAGTGAGGAAAAGAGACAGAGAGAAAGAGACACACACAGAACGACAGCCTACATTTCGAGATTTATGGCATAGAAGTTGATTTTGTGACAGGCATACATTTGTTACACCGACTTATTTGCAATTCACGAAGGTAACTAGACACAATCTGCTCTCCTACTAAAGGCTGCCATCATATTGTTTCCTTTACAGCCTCTGTATCTTTCTGTAGTCAGCGTGTGTATTGGTATGGCTCTTTGAAGTTGTCACATCCCTGCTGTTAGACATATTGTGCTGGACCACCTGTTCCATCTGGATAAGAGTTTGCTTGCCTCCCAAAAGACACTCTATCCACTATTCAGTGTATTGCTTTTGACCAGGGCTCCCGTAGGGCGCACCAGGATACGGGGGGGCGTTTGGGACGCACACTTTTGTCATTTCATCTGAACTGAGAATCATCTGAGAAGTAAAGACGCCTTACTTATTAAAGCACTGCATGGGTGCAGAGTGATGAACAGCTCAGGAGAATTAGTATGCATTCTTCTAACAGCACTCATAGGTTAGTCTCCACTTTGAGAGGAAACTGAAACTGAAGAGGCACATAATGCAGGTAAGCTCATTTTAGGAAGAAAACCCCCCATTATGTTCACAGTCGAAGACAATCTGAAAAAGTCGTTGCATAATCAGTTATTATACCGCAGAAAGGTGTGATATAAAATGCTTCGTGAAAAGGTGGCAATTTGTAGAAGACAAAAAAACTGTCAATACAAGACAACATTCTCCCGAGTGTGTCTGCCTCTCTGCCTGGCAGCGACGGAGAGGGAGAGGGACAACTCTGCCATTTCATCTCCCTTGGGAGAGAGAGAGAAACGGGCGGGGGGGGCGAGACTGAGAAGAGAGGGTGTAGGTTTGCTCAGTCTCACTGACTCTTCACTGAAGTTCATCCTAATTGTGTGTCTCTCACTTGAACTCAGTTCGGAGAAGGTCGGGGAGTGGGGGTTGGGCTTGGAAATAAGTCAGGGCTTTGATTCCTCTATTTTCCCGGGTGACGGAGTGTGGCTGTGAGAGATACCCATTTGATCCCCACTCTTAAGTCACAGAGCCAGTGGTGGGAGAGCGGGCAGCACAGCGGTGTTCAAGGGGGTTTGAAGATCATGAGGAACTTTATCAAAGTGTGTGGAGGAGGTAGAAAAGGGACACGAAAGCATAGAATGCATCTGCCTTGCTTGTCTCCACTGGCTGCTTCAACTGCTTCAACTGTTTCAACCGCTTCAACTGAAGTGTTGTTTGGTATGTTAGTCGGGTGTCTGGCAATTCCACTAAATGTAACAACAATTATCAACTGACTACTGTGTTTGTCCTCTTACATTGTTCGACCCAATTTTGTTTAACCGAGGCCTAGTTTATTCTGAAGACGTGGCGTGAGAATTGCCCTACGAACGAATGCGACTACTCTGGAGGAAACCGCGCTGTTAAGGTATGCGCGAGTTTTAACGAAACCACTCGGGAAGCCAGCTGGACCTGGAGACCGCAGGATCTCAGCAGGCTCCTCCCGGTCTCTCTTCCCGCTAACTTCTCAGTGAGCCCACTGACCGACCACCTGTTCGCCCGGCCATGTGCCCTCCAGTTATCTCCCACGACGCAGCTCCACTCAAAGCAACAGCCTGAACACTGACTGCCTTTCCTCCACCACTCAAATATCCACCTTTCACTTGTTAAATTGTGTCGTAGTAAGGGGTGTTATTTGCCTGCTAAACAATTACAGAAAGAGCCTCCAAATCAAATAAACGTGCATTTGTCACATGATTCGCCAAACACAGGTGCGGACGGACAGTGAAACTCTTACTCGGGAGCGCGGCGTCCCCTAAATCAGCGTCACGCCAGCACCACAGTGAGGACCAGCAGGCCTGAAGCGGCAGAAAAAGCCACTGTTGAACGCTTTGCAGCTAAACCTTGATGAGGCACACCTGCACCCAATCTGGCCTCATCAGAGGATGCATGAAAGAGCCTCAACGGCACAGAAAGGGGCACAGAAAAGGGCACAAAATAAAATAGTAGGAGACCGTGTGTGATGCCTGACTTCACTGGTCTTGTTGTTTCTCTACAGCCACCAATGAACATGGGAAAGAGGAAGAGACCTTAGGCCTTCTACTGCCAATGTGCCAATATCCCAGAGCCACCAGCTACAGAAGACCAGAACTCAGCAGTTGAGGCTCAGTCCAGAACGGGCAGATCCCACTCACCCAGTGTTGGTTTTCTGTGTCGCCCCGGTGAATAGGGTCCTGACGTTTTCTAGACTTGAGGCACTGATTCTGTCTGCATGGCATGTAAACACGCATTACACACTTTACGCGCGCCTGCAAGCACGCGCACACGCAAACGTTAAGTGACACACAGACACACACTGGCAGGCCTCACATTCTGGATCACCTGTGGAATAAACAGGCCACTGCAGTGTTGATGTCGGGTTAATTAGTATGGTGCTCAGACAACTATGGACAAAGCTGGGGCGTCAGAATGAAATTACTCTGGAATAATAAAACAAATTGTGGTAGGTATTTCTATAAGGTATCCGATCATATCCATTATGGAAATGCAGCATAGTGCCAAACATCTCCAAGGCTATAGAATATATTTTACAGCAAGTGCAAGAAATTCACCTTCATGGAGACCTGAACATTGTTATTACATGCAAAGTGATTCTTGCCGTAGGGTGACAAATCTCAGTGGAAATGAAATCTCACCAGGAAGCAAGGTGAATAACCGTATAACCGCTCAGAGGTCCAATAGAGAAATTATGAACACCATAGTAAGGTTGTAAGAGAAATTTAACAAAATATTGCTTTGTTGCTATTGTATTCTAAAATACAAAATGGGAATTCTGAAGAACTGAAATGGTTGTGGTTATACATCTAATGCATTGAATTACCTCAACACAGCCCAATTATAAACATAAAAACCCTGTTCAAATTAGGGTCTCTGGAACAAGGAGGTGGTTATAGTTTTGCTCTGTAATGCCCAGAAGCTGATCTACAAAGATAAGGTAAGCAGAGTGCACTGTTGGAAAATTTGAAAAAAAATATATACTATACTTATTGTAAATAATAATTTGTAAATCTTTGCATATCCAATGGAATTTGCACATTTTGTACTATTTTTGTACTCATTGTTGTCTACTGTATTATCATTTTCCATTATTTTGGGGGGAAAGCTACAGTACACAGGTCCTATAACTCCATAACAAATTGCAAAATGATCTATGAAAAATGTATGCCGATAAAATGCAAACATGTATCGGAAAATGAATGCCTTGGAGCTCTAGGTGTTTTAAGGAACAAGTACAGTTAATCTTTAGTGTCAATCTCCCAGCTGGGCAGGCTGAGTATGAATTTTATCAAAATAGACCAGGTTGCTGTGACCCCGAACTAAAAGATTTGTTCAAATTGAATATGATATTCTTATTATATTCAGAACTTCAAACACGCTTCCCAGTAAAATATACCAGTAAAAAATAATGAGCCGTTCATACAGCTCGGCCATTAGCAGCTAGCAGCCCGATGCAAACAGTAGAGGCACAATAACACTGGTAAGATCTAGTGGGTTTCTGTGGATGACACTGGATCAAAACCCCTTGCCTTGTAAACCTCACTCTAGTATATTAATGATAAAGTCCCATAAAATTCTCCTCTAACCACATAGAAATACCATACAATGGCCAGAACTGTTGGGTTGAGGGAGTCAGACTGAAGTTCACTTTGAGAAAGATGAATTCATTGAGATGATTGGAAGGTCTTACTATGTCTTTCAGGCCCATGATTCTCCCACATAATCAGAGAGCAAATTCCCTCCCATGCATGAACCCATTCCATACACACACAGGACAAATAGACTCCGTAATGCCTCTAAATGAAAGGAACCAATGTCACACATGGCCCGTCTTTAATAGGATATTAAAGGAGGTTAAGAGTAACCATGCAAAACACTCCAAAGGTCACCGTCACAATGACTGCAGAAGCAAGAGGGGCTAAACCAAGGGAAGAAAGAGAGTGGAAGAAAGAGTGAAAGAGAGAATAAAGAGGGAGGAAGCAAGTGAAACTGGTAGGGAAGAATAAAGAGATGGAGATGTGTACTTCAGGCTGACCTGGATCGGTGGCAGGTTGCTGCTGAGAACAAAGAAGCATTCTTTGATGCTCGTATCATAACAGTTAATTAAAGATAAATATCTAAAGGATTTGATATGTATGGGTAAAATCTGTGCAACCTGAAAGCAAGCAAAATGTCAATTTTGTTGGAAAGACCCTGTTACAAAACTTTCTGTTGGGAGATTTTGTGTGATGCCCCCTGAATTCCCCCATCCTACCAAGGCCCTTTTTTTATTCAATGTTTACCAGACTTTCTCTCTACTCGCAGAGATCAAACTCAAACAGTGATATCACACCAATTTCAGAGAGAGTGGCTATTTTCTGCCTTTGAAGCGATTTCCAAGTCTCCAAGTATTTGCCTTCCCGTTGAGACAGGGCCTAAAATACAGGCTGACATCCTTCTCTCAGCACTGGAGCATATGCAACGCTGCTGGCCTGCGGAGAACCCCCACGGATCAGTCGGCGCTCACATCATTGTGTTAAATGTAGAGCTGGCACACACACCGGGTGACCGCCACACAGCACAATACACACTCCCTCCTCCCATCGACCAGCACATTCGGGTCTGCAGTTTCAAACACACTAGCTGCAGTGGTTTCACTGTGTTACAGGTATGACTCAGTGGTTTCACTGTGTTACAGGTATGACTCAGTGGTTTCTCTGTGTTACAGGTATGACTCAGTGGTTTCACTGTGTTACAGGTATGACTCAGTGGTTTCTCTGTGTTACAGGTATGACTCAGTGGTTTCATTGTGTTACAGGTATGACTCAGTGGTTTAATTGTGTTACAGGTATGACTAAGTGGTTTCTCTGTGTTACAGGTATGACTCAGTGGTTTAATTGTGTTACAGGTATGACTAAGTGGTTTCTCTGTGTTACAGGTATGACTCAGTGTCATACTGTTTATGGGGATTCAGAGAAGATGGCGATTGACATTTCCTCCATTTTAAAGGTCACTGATTCTTTGACCCCGTCTCAGTCAGGGCAATTCCTGCAGGAGGAGAGTCAAATGGACTGTCCACTTGAGCCATGCCACATGGATAGATAGATTATAAATAATACAGTGGTGTAGAATTACATTTTAAAAGGTGAAGCTGAATAGCTCAGTTATTTATACGTTTTGTATTTAACTTCGTAGACTTTACAGACTCAGTTAACATGTTCAATATTATTCACATACTTAAATACACAGACAACTGTTGGTCAAATAAACTATTTAAAATGTGTTTTTGTGACCAGGAAATAAATGTCATCATCATCAACTTTGTACTTTCTAAGACTAGGTACCACAGCCTAAAAGCACAAGTATCCAGAAGCATGACTTCATGGATAAAGCCTTATGTACTATGAATGGGTTAGAGTGTAGAAGCTTATAGAATTAAAGGTTCACCTAAGGCCCAACCCTCCCCTAATCACATCCTAGATCAGACTTTCTGGATAATAGGTACTAACTTAAAATTCTGACACAGGTCGCTAACACATTTTCACAAAATGGGTTTTGGTGCCTATGTGGAGGAGACCAATAACAAGAACAAACAGTGTTACCTTTTGGGATATGTCTCAGCGGTAGTGGGTTGACATTTGTCTGACTCTTGCTGTTTGATAATTCCACTGAAAGTGTGCTGCATTCCAGAGAGTTACGATTTGGACATGCACACAAACATCATCAAATAACCGATTCTTCTTTCTCGCTGTTATCCTTTCAGCAATGTAGCTAGCTGCTGTAAGGCAATGCCTTAGCTAAATCACAGTTCTGCTACCTGTCTGTTACCCCAACAACCCCCCGCTCCCCCAGGGTATCACGGGGCAGGTATTAATTAATCAGAAGGAAAAGGGACCCAAAACGCAATCATATTATGCAATTTCACAATTTATAAAAGGGTAGATTTTTGTGTCTTCTTTCAATATATTGTAATAAACAAATAAGTGAAACTTGGAAATTACCCTTTTAATAATTTGACAGTAATAAAAAGAAAGATATGGTCGCATGTTCTTTCAATTCACTTCATAGTATGTGTGGAAACGTAGCCTGTGGAGAAAACGCTAGGCTGTCAGTCGCAAGAAAAACGGCAGGTATTTCTGATTAATAAACATTGCCATTCTGTTGGGTCGTAACAGTCAAAATAAAACCCTGAACCGAAACGCAGGCTAGAAAGAATGTGCATCTCATAGGGAAAGACACAGCATTGCCACTTCAAGGCCAAATACTGTACATCATTCTCTGACTAAAATGATGACCTATTGACGTAAATCGTTGTACAACATCATGGGTAAGCTCTGACCATCATTTTTCATGTCAAAAAAAGTTGATTTCTACTGGTGTGGGGCTTTGGGGGAAGAAAAGGAGAGGGAGAAATGGAAAGAGCTCATTGACTCAGTTAAAGCAGTACCATAAATCTCCTTTAATACCAAGCCAAGTCAACCACTGTTTCATTCTCCATACACATTCCACCACCTATGTACCCTGAAAAATAAGAACATTAAATGTATTGTATTGTTTTGTGATATGATTACGCTATATTATATGAAATATTGTCATACCAGTCATTCTCTAGCCACCAACATTTTCTATTTTCTAGATTGCATATAGGAAGCGATTTTGGCAGCCTAAAGTGCAATGCAGTGCCACCAAAATCAAAATATTGCAGCGTATACAATGTTCTCCGCAAGTATTGGAACAGTGAACAATGTTTACTTTTTATGACACTAATCTACATTTTTTATTTAAAATTGAACAATTATAGCTTTAATTTGAGGGTGTTGGTTGCTCACAATTTAATAGTGTCCGTAACTTTATACACTTGTGTGGACATGTGCATCTGGTTGTCAGGTATGTTTCATCCCATAATGTGTGCAGGAATAAAAGATCTATCAATGTCTATTCTTGATTCAAGGCTTTACATTTGCCTTTGGAACCTGCTTTTGAGGTCGGTCAATAGAAGGACCACCGCAATTTTAACAAATGTTCAGGAAATCATTATAAGGCAGCAATTCCGAAGAAATTAACCTGAAACGCAGCCAAAACCCCACTCAAAACAACATCTTGGAACATCATTGAAAGATGGACAAGACTGGTAGGCTCAGCCGTGGTTGGTAGCCCAAACGAGACGTCTGCAGTCGATGCGAATAATGCTTAAAAAAATGAGCATGCATGTGTCAGCCATTACCATCCGCACAAGAATTAACTAGCCAAACTACAGACGGTAATGTAAAATGTGCAAACCACCGACCACCTTTAACAAGACCACCAGGTTACGATGCATTAATAAGGCTGCAGACTTCTGGGGAAGCGAATTGTGGACAGACGAGGCCAATATGAACATGTAACAAGAGTGAAGGCAAAGAGAAAAGTGTGGAGAGAAGAAAAGGCTCTCAGCATACCACCTCGTCTTTGAAGTAATGGGTGAATGTGGTGTTATGACTTTGGTATGGCTACCACTGGAGGTGTCTCACTACATTTTCATCTTAGTCATTTGGCAGAAGCTCTTATTCAGATACTCTTATCCACAGGCAGCAACTTAAAGTGCATGCATACTGCAAGGTGGGAGAACCACATAACTCAGTAATGGTAGGTATCCCTTCATTGACGATTTGACTGCTGACTACAGCAACCAAATTATTTCTGACGTGTACTGAAATGTCTTGTCTGCTAAAGTACCAGCAAATGCCTCAGAAACCATTGGATACTTCATAGTCCATACAGCCATGGCCACTCAGTGAGTTGAGCTTCAGATGCTGGAAGACTGATGGGGTCAGCTGTGGGCCCTCTGGTAGATAGTGAAAGTCCTTGACTGGCCCATAGCTTTTTCAGATTTACGTAAATCCGATAAAAAAGGTATTTTCTTTGATGAAGTTGATATTTAAGGCAACAAGACCGCAAAAGAAAATGATTGAAGGTGGATGTATCATCAAACAGAATACTCAGTGTCTGGTGGGGGTCATTGGGTAGCAGATTTTAGGCAGTTATTGCCTGTGGACTATGTTCAACAAGTAAAACCAATATGTACACAAAATAACAGCTGACGATCTACATATTAACCCAACAGTAACTGTTTGATTTTAAATTCAAACTTTTGGGGTACAGAGTCAAGAAAATAGAAATATATCTTCAGTCACAATGCTTACGGACAGACAGTACCTTTATATACTATTATGCTGTTGGTTGGTTGGTGGCAATGCATCACATTGTTGGTTGCCAAAAACGGTTTCCCATCCAGTCCAGACAATAGAAAATTGCAGCTAGACTACAGATGTCTTCCCACACAAAGCAACATTCTTCTGCTTCATCAAACAGCTGCTTTGATCTTATCTCTCAGCTTTCACTCACCCAGGCAGCACACAAACACAGAACACAACAAAACTCAGCCTCCCTCTTTTCCTCAAGAGTCATAGATTATCTGAGCTCCCTGTCGCATAGGGCTGGAGGAATTTGACTTTCATAATCATGTTAGGATTGCAAAGAGCCAGTTAACTCTGACAATTGTACCAGAGGAGACCACTGTCTGTGCACTCTCACAGGCTGGCTTGAACTGGTAAAAAAGTACACTGGAAGAAATGTCACCCGATCATCTATGTGTGCTCCAGGTTCAATATATACAGGTGCTGGTCACATAATTAGAATATAATTTGATTTATTTCAGTAATTCCATTCAGAAAGTGATACTTGTATAATGTATACAGTCATTCCACACAGACTGATATATTTCAAGTGTTCATTCCTTTTAATTTTGATGATTATAACTGACAACTAATGAAAACCTCAAAATCAGAATCTCAGAAAATTAGAATATTGTGAAAAGGTTCAATATTGAAGACACCTGGTGCCACACTTTAATCAGCTAATTAACTCAAAACACCTGCAAAGGCCTTTAAATGGTCTCCCAGTTTAGTTATGTAGGCTACACAATCATGGGGAAGACTGCTGACTTGACAGCTGTCCAAAAGATGACCATTGACACCTTGCACAAGGAGGGCAAGACACAAAAGGTCATTGCTAAAGAGGCCGGCTGTTCACAGAGCTCTGTGTCCAAGCACATTAATAGAGAGGCGAAGGGAAGGAAAAGATGTGGTGGAAAAAAGTGTACAAGCAATAGGGATAACCGCACTCTGGAGAGGATTGTGAAACAAAACCCATTCAAACATTTGGGGGAGATTCACAAAGAGTGGACTGCAGCTGGAGTCAGTGCTTCAAGAACGACCACGCACAGACGTATGCAAGACATGGGTTTCAGTTGTCGCATTCCTTGTGTCAAGCCACTCTTGAACAAGACACACCGTCAGAAGCATCTCGCCTCCGCTAAAGACAAAAAGGACTGGACTGCTGCTGAGTGGTCCAAAGTTATGTTCTCTGATGAAAGTAGATTTTGCATTTCCTTTGGAAATCAAGGTCCCAGAGTCTGGAGGAAGAGAGGAGAGGCACAGAATCCATGTTGCTTGAAGTCCAGCATGAAGCTTCCACAGTCAGTGATGGTTTTGGGTGCCATGTCATCTGCTGGTGTTGGTCCACTGTGTTTTCTGAGGTCCAAGGTCAACGCACCCATCTACCAGGAAGTTTTAGAGCACTTCATACTTCCTGTTGCTGTCCAACTTTATGGAGATGCAGATTTCATTTTCCAACAGGACTTGGCACCTGCACACAGTGCCAAAGCTACCAGTACCTGGTTTAAGGACCATGGTATCCCTGTTCTTAATTGGCCAGCAAACTCGCCTGACCTTAACCCTATAGAAAATCTATGGGATATTGTGAAGAGAAAGATGCGATATGCCAGACCCAACAATGCAGAAGAGTTGAAGGCCACTATCAGAACAACCAGTTGGCCAACATTTCTAGAAATCTTTTTTTTGTATTGGTCTTAAGTAATATTCAAATTTTCTGAGATACTGATTTGGGGATTTTCATTAGTTGTCAGTTATAATCATCAAAAATAAAAACACTTGAAATATATCAGTCTCTGTGGAATGACTGTATACATTATGCAAGTTTCACTTTTTGAATGGAATTACTGAAATAAATCAACTTTTTGATGATATTCTAATTATATGACCAGCACCTGTACACACTCAGTATCCAGTCCCTTTGGTTGGTTCCATTCCACTCCAGAACAGGTTCTGTATGTTTGTCCAGTTGAAGATGGGACAGCAGAATACAGCCTGTTACATCTCAGAAATGCTCTTTTGGGTCGAGGTTTGGGCACCAAGATGGTGACTCAAGAGAACTTGTCTTCCTGCTCCTGGAACCCCTGAGGTAGCGCACATTATGAAGTCACCAGGCTGGGAAGTCTCCACATGATGGGGGGTCATCTCAAGCCATGTATGGATGTACCTGGTTAGCAACAACTTTAAGATGTGCCAGGATGACATTCACCACACTGCTGTCCTGTTCCATGGACCCCAGGCAAGATGGGGCAATCGACTCCTGCTGCTTCCACTGAGTGGAGTTATTTCAGGCACTCTTTAAAACCACCATTGAGTCGCAAAGATGTGGAAGAGCTTGGCCGGTGCTGATCGACCAAGAGACCAGACATAGCAGAGCCGGGTTTGGTGTATATTGCCAATATACCAGGGTTAATATACCATGGCAGCCAGACATTCCGCAATGCACTGTGCCTAAGAACAGCTCTTAGCAATGGTATATTCTCCGTATACCACACCGCTCATGGTATATCCCTAAATATATACAGCTCTGGAAAACATTAAAAGACCACTGCACCTTATTCGCTCCTTTCCAAAAAAGCTGAAAAGTAAAGTTTTGAGTGAGGAACGGAAGCATTCAATTCAAAGTTGTCTCTTAATTTAAAGCCTTCTGTTCCTAATTCAAAACCTAATTATTCGACATTTGTGGAAAGGAAAGAAAAAGGTGCAATGGTCTCTTAATTTTTTCCGTGCTGTCGAGTCACCTTATCATAGTCACCTTATCATAGAGCAGCTGCTTTAGAAAGATCCAAATGTACTCCCTTGTTATGGACATCATGGAAGATGAGGAGATGGTAACCTCGCAGTTCAATGAAGAGAGGAACATACTGTATACCATCCTGTCCTAATCACTGAAAAACTGCTAATTGTCTTCAAAGGACGTGTCACGATTCCAAAATTATACAATATTACCAAAAACCGGTTGAATATCTCAGATCTCTGAAAGTTTATCACTTTGACAGGCAGGAAAACTACACTATAGGCTACATTATCCTATTCAGTGCGTACAGCATGTCTTTGTCAATCTGGAGCAGGTGGTATATAGACCCATGGGAATATCCGTGAGACGTCATTTATTAGATGGATTGCATACAACGTAAATGTGGATAGTTTGTATCCTCACGCATTTATCTGGAAGTAAATATGTTAATCGCCACACAGAACCTTTGTTAGAGCCAAAATAGCTTGCCTTTGCTACACATAACATGTCTTAATGTTCAATAGTTTTCCTCCTGTTAGGATCCACATATCAGATTTAAGCAGTCTGAGCTAATGCACTGGCATTTCAAGTTCATCAAACCTGGAGGAAAAAGTTTATGTTTTTCTGCCAGTCCATTCTGGCTAATTCTTTTGTATTGTATGAGACACAACATGCTGTGCTGTCAAAACACAGCTTATGCATCCCAAATGACTCCCCATTCCCCAAGTAGTAAACTGCTTTTGTCCAGAACCCATAGGCTTTGTACAGTAGTACATACATAGTGAATAGCGTACTATTTGTGGCGCATCAGTGACTGGAGATTCAGAGGCTGGATGATTGATGGGGTAGGCTGTGGGCCCTCTGGACAACAGATGCAGGGTGGGCCCCTCTGTCAGACAGACTCTGCTGTTAGTGTGAACTCCCGGAACTATGATGGAGGCTGACAGGCATTTAGGCACAATCTCCAAGCGAGCCATTTTGTTACTGTAATGAACATTATTGATTCTCTTAGACGTTGGCAAATATTGCTGACAAATGTGTTTATATGCCAAACCAAAATAACTATAGCCAATGAGATAAAGGAATTGACTTTATGATACTTGGAGAATCTCTATGCACCTTTAATCACATCTTGACAAGCGGCATCCATCAGTTTAGCATCAACGCTGGTTAATTTGAAAACTAGCAATTACTAAACTGACAAAGAACAGAGCAACTAAATAATACGGGTGACTCAGAAATTACACTCTTTTGAGGGCTAAGGTCAAAAGGGTTCACTATATAGGCAAAAGGCTGTCATGCTGCACTACTAGGGTATAGGCATTTCATTTGGTCAAATGGTTCACTAGTAGGGTATAGGCATTTCATTTGGTCAGAGGGTTCACTACTAGGGTATAGGCATTTCATTTGGTCAATGGTTCATTAGTAGGGTATAGGCATTTCATTTGGTCAGAGGGTTCACTACTAGGGTATAGGCATTTAATTTGGTCAAATGGTTCACTAGTAGGGTATAGGCATTTCATTTGGTCAGAGGGTTCACTACTAGGGTATAGGCATTTCATTTGGTCAAATGGGTCACTAGTAGGGTATAGGCATTTGATTTGGTCAAATGGTTCACTAGTAGGGTATAGGCATTTCATTTGGTCAAATGGGTCACTAGTAGGGTATAGGCATTTGATTTGGTCAAATGGTTCACTAGTAGGGTATAGGCATTTCATTTGGTCAAATGGTTCACTAGTAGGGTATAGGCATTTTATTTGGTCAAATTGTTCACTACAAGGGTATAGGCTTTTCATTTGGTGAACATTCAGTATGAAAATATTGCATTACTTTTCTTTCTTTCTTTTCCACCTGCCAGACCCGAATCCTAGTCCCAAATTGTACTCTAATTACCCTGATCAAAAACAGTGCACTACATAGGGAATAGTGTGCCACCAGGAGGCAGCCCAGTCAGTAAACCAGTCAGTAAACCAGTAGCTGGGATTTGCTGCTCGTAAATCATTGGCTTCATGAAACTTCATTTACAAAGACAATGAAAGACGTCACATATGCTCCACTTGCACTAAAAGGACAATTTTCGGCATATGTGACTTATTTCGCTGAGAAGTTCGTGCATTCATTAGTTACGCTCTGTACTTATAGAAAAGGCAGTGTGACATCTGGCCTGGGTGTAGTTTCTTCTGTGCTGATGAGACCTACTCAGACAGACAGTTTGTGATGACCAAAACAGACTGCCCTTGGCCCAGCCGTGCAGTCTCCCCGTGGGGTTTCACTGTTTCACCTCTGTGTTACTCTTACATT
Organism: Esox niger; assembly: GCA_016801105.1. Taxonomy (NCBI): domain Eukaryota; kingdom Metazoa; phylum Chordata; class Actinopteri; order Esociformes; family Esocidae; genus Esox; species Esox niger. Next base: position 49,147 of record JACXGJ010003435.1, read on the forward strand.
ACACACACAATACCTGCAATCATGTCTGTCACGATTTAATGCAATCGTGTCTGTCACGATGGCATTAATCAGAATGCGCATTGACCAGCGCCACCAAAGAGTCAGTGTTGACCATGGCTAATTGTTAGACCAGTACAAATGGAACATAGACAAGCATAGCTAAACGTTTTCTCTGTGGATGACTTCTAAATCTCAGAGTAACAGAAAGACTTAACGTAGCTGAGACTGGTGAGTGTTGAGTTTTACACACAATAATTCAACTAAAGTTACTAATTTTTTTGCCACCTCTCACCACCACCCAGACAATGAGTGGGTGGGTCCAAACCATGTCTGACTAGCTTTATTCACAGAGCCAGTCTAAGTGGATTGCTTGGTTCCAAAAAGTGTACTATTCCCTATATATATATATATATATATATATATATATATATATATATATATATATACATACACACCCGCTATTCCCTATATGCCTTTCTTTTGACTAGAGCCTTATATGCCCTTGTTAGAAGTAGTAGTGTATATATATATATATATATATATATATATATATATGTATGTATAAGGAGACATAGCGCTCAAGGAGAACAGCCAGTCAGCTATTGAAGAGCTGCCATGGGCCCACACATTCTCTGTCCGACTAGTACTTTAGGGAACACTGAAGGAGATACTGAGAAGATAATTACACCTAGAAATAAACAGAGGCGCGTATGTATGTAGGTAGGAGATGCGCGCACGCGCACAGGCACGCGCACAAGCGGAGATATTTTTACGTCATGTTATGGACAACGTTCGCCATGTTAGGATTATCGTGTTGATGGGGCTCTGGGTTTGTTTGGATGTGTAAATTGGCCGCTGGCTGTATTTTTGGCTTCGCATCAAGGACGTGAAAACAGAAAAGCCATTTACCCTTGTGGGTCAAATGACCACGCTTAGACATATATATACATGGTAGAGTGCACCGGTTTAGTGAACTGTTTTGAATTATTAATGAGTGTTATTAGATATAATCCCTCCGTCTACGAGTTGGACTCTACATCCCAGAAACATGGTGGCCGGCTCAAGCGGCATGCTGTTCCTTTTTTTAGTGCACTACATTTGTCCACATCTGATGTATTGGACAGGGAATAGGATGCCGTTTTGGGGACACACTTGTACGCGAGTGATCACAGCTGGGAGGTGTGTTTGTTAATTTTACCAAGTATGATTGAATTCTTTCAACCATTCTCACCTATTTTGTTATTCAGGTCAATCATTATTATAGCATTTTATTGTCTATATACGAGTGTCTAATAAGGTTGATGCTGATGGATGTGTTATTACTCGGGATATACAGTCGCATTATAACCTAATTGGAGATTGTTTCTAAATCCTAGAAAGTTTTCATGCCATCTGTTTTGAATATTTGCCCTTCAGCTTTGCTCACCACGATACACTCAGAATAAATCCACAAAATATCAAACAGGCTGTTTTTAATATCTTTCTATAGCTCTCGAGAAAATGTTATTATTCTCAATTGGCAGTTGCCATGGAAGTGGTGAAATACAGGTAGCTGTTTCCAGCCTCGTCCCTCTGTGATGTTTCACATCGTTTCATATCTTGTGTTTGTTTATGTGTTGTTCAACCTCCTCAGTCACATTATTTAGACATCCCTGCTGTTCCCTGTCTGTGCATCACTGTAAAATTAGCATTAAGCATATTTCCCTGTTAAAGCCTTCAGGAACTTTCCAGAGTAAAGAGCCATGCTCCTCTGGTCTAGTCCTCTGAGCATTTTTTCCCCTAGGAAACATAGTCAAGTCCCAAATGGTACCATATTGTCCTATACCTTGCACTAGTTTGGTAGAGGCCTTAGGGTCCTGGTCAGTTGTAGTGCACTATATATATGGAGTAGGGAGCCATTTAATTTGGGATACAGACATAATGCCAGGCTCCCTTCAGAACCAACCTCAGAAATCATCACAAATCAAACCTAGTGTAAACACCCCTGATAGATAATCAGTGCTTCAGGGAGGTGTTGTGGTTATACTTTCTATATGGTGTTTTTCCCTCAACGCCAGCGGAGGGGTGAAGCGGCCAATAGAAAGCGCGACATCGATGCATCGCGCCCAATGAATGTGGACACGTGTCCGGTGTGTGAAGAGGACGAGGCCGTCTGTGCTGCGGCTGAAGCTGTGTTGACTCAGAGGGCGGGAACGAGAGGGAGACAGGATGTGGGTGCCATGTGGGGCCCGGAGGGCAGGGCAGCCAGCAGGGGCGGATCTGACAGCAGGCAGTGCCAGCTTGGCATCTCAGGGGCCTGGTTCCCAGTGCCAGTGCTCCCCATAGAGCGATGCTGCTGGGGCCACGGTCACCGTCCTCCTGGGTTGGGGAGAGGGGGAAGGAGAACCAGGGCCAGCTTCCCCTCAAGCCCCTCGGAGCCCAGAGCCAGAGGCGCGAGAGGGGGTTGAGAGAGACAGAACAAACAAAACAGCATATCTGCAGAGCTTGACATTTCACTGGTCTAAATATGGTGTTCATCCGGAAATATGAAGCACTGACTCGTTAACTTCCCAGTCAACAGCAGGGATGACAGCTTTTTGGGAGAGGGGATGGATGAATTCTGGACGGTGGGCTTATAATATGATAAACGAAAAGACGCTTGCAACAGTTTTAGAACGAGAGATGAGATGTATCTGATGTTTAGAACATGACAAATGGAATAATATCTCTTTCAATACTCATCTAGTAGTGTGTTCTCGATAAATCCCCATGAGGGTGTGTGTGCGTGCGCGTGCGTGTGTGTGAATGCCAACGTGCGTTCGTGTGCTTTTGAGAAGGCGAGCCGAAGAGAACTCACAGAGGAATAACAACATAACATCTATAAAGACATAAGATTTGTTTATGACAGAATGGAAGACTTTTTAATGACACCAGATGAGGAAGGAAGCTTGATAAAGGATTTCTACTGGCATATCTCAGCCTGCGTCACATCAAATAAGTGTTTTTCCCCTCTCTCAGTTTCACACACTGACCTGTGAGCTGTTTTTGTATGCAACCAAACAAGGATAAACAGGGTGGCAAATGGCCATCGGGGGAGGATAGTTTAGCCTTGAGATGCCGATGATTTGAAAGTTGTAAAATCCTTTAAAGAAGTTCATCACTGGGGCTCGGCATGTCTGGCGGTTTGCCAATAGAACTTCCATCCATCTGGTTACAGGGTTGGTGGTTTGGCAGCCCGTTTTAAGAGTCAGCACGCCAGGTGAACTTACAGAGCCTTATATTAAACACAGAGGACCTATTATGCTGTAGTAGCTGTTGTGTCTTCCAACGAAAGTCAAGCAGATACCTTCCCTCTCTCCCATGGCTCTCTCTCTCTTTCTGTCTCACTCTCCCTCTCTATGCCCCTGTCTGTCTCTCTAAGCAATGTAAGGGCTGGGAGGGCAGGATCGGGAGGGACATAGGAAGGGGTGGAAAGAGGGACGGTGGTGTTATGAAAACCAGGATGCTCCTCTAATTAGTTTTGCAGGGAAAACTTCAATCTCTTTTTCCCCACAAATGAGTGACCTTAATAAACAGATGAGACTCAATGCGTATACAGGACGTGCACGCGCACGCACACACAGGCGAACGCGCGCACACACACATACACATACACATACACATACACATACACATACACATACACATACACATACACACACACACACACACACAAAATAAGTTGCCTCAGCGTTTTACGGGTAAATGTACTCATTAGCTTAGCCTAGTTGCACATGAGTGGGGAACAGAAAAACGACTGCCAAGCCTCTAGAAACCATTTCTCTTGAAGATTTGGCAGAAAGGGCTTGGCAGAAAGGCAAAGGTCTCCAAACGGGTTGGGAGTCTTCATTTTCTGCCTGGAGTCAAACCCACTGTTGCCTTGTTACTGTGAGATGGTGTTTTACAAATAATGACACAAAGCTGTGAATACAAAGGATAATGTATGTCCTTATCAATCAAACTTGTTTTTTTAAGCGTGAATAGTGTGAGATACTGATTGTCTGCTGTATTTATTTGTTTATAATTTCCCATAATTTAGTATCTATTTAAGCTTGTAGACATCCCAAGAATGCTAATGAGCCCCTATGAAACATTTTAATTGCTTAGCTGCATTTCCATTTCAATAAGACATTCTTCCTTTCAGCCTGATGTCTTCCGAGCTATGTAATTTCTGTGGAGATGTGATGTGCAGGATTGAGTGACATAATTAGTTGAAAAGGAAGGATATAAGACAGAAACTGCCATCTTACTGTAGGTTGTCAGCCTTTTATTTTGTGATCGTTTTGGTTCTATTATTCCACAAGGCTGGATAACCAGGTGTAACTGCAGCACAGTAAATGACTCAACAGATATTCATATGTTTTTTTATGAATAATTTATAAATTCCTGTAATGATAGCTATTATAAAATGTTCCCATGTCATTTATTCTTTTTTTCCCCATTGATAATAATCTACATTTCATCCTCCTCCCCCTACACACACACACACACACACACACACACACACACACACGCACACGACAGATTTGAACTAATCCTCCCTCCTACCTTAGTTTGCCATGCTCAGACCGCGTCTCTTTAACCGGTTCACACTACCTGACCACAGACATCACTGTGGTCGGTCCACATTCCCACCCATGTCCACTTTGCACAGCAAACACACTGGAAACGGTGGTTTCT
>JACXGJ010003436.1:0-53764 GCA_016801105.1 Esox niger
CAGGACGGGGCCGGGTCGCCAGCCTCTGTTCCTGGGTGGCCCTACCAGGACGGGGCCGGGTCGCCAGCCTCTGTTCCTGGGTGGCCCTACCAGGACGGGGCCGGGTCGCCAGCCTCTGTTCCTGGGTGGCCCTACCAGGACGGGGCCGGGTCGCCAGCCTCTGTTCCTGGGTGGCCCTACCAGGACGGGGCCGGCTCGCTAGCCTCTGTTCCTGGCGGTGATTGCCAGTGAGCTGCGGACGTGCAGCATCCTGAGGGGACAGCTGGATTTCGAGGATTTAATGGAGGAGTATGTGGAGGTGGATTCCATGGCAGAGCTTTGGGCCAGGGTGACTCAACGCTGGATCAAGGACTGTGGAAGGGTCACTGATATCCAGAGGATTAACCTCACAAGTGTCACAGATAGGTGTGGTCAAATTCACTCTTCAGTTTTGGAGTTGTTTGCGCGATCTGATTTGAACAGCGTTGTTTTTTAGACACCCTATTATGAATTTCATCTTTCGTATCACACTGTTTGTCTCCAGGTCTCAGAGGCTGGTTGTGGGATGCGCTTTGCCTGGTTCATCTCTCCCATGCTGGGCTGACTGAGGAGCAGGTCCTGGCCTTGCTGGAGGTTCTGGGTTATCATGGGTCCATGAAGGTGCTGCCTCTGGAATGGGCCCGTTTCCGCACTGCTGCTGGACCATGGGTACATGAGAGACCTAATGGAACACTGAGCCTCACCCACCAGTCACTGGGCCAGGCCATGGACCTCCTCTTGCTGAGTGAGTGGCAGACAGAAAGGACGCTACTCAAAATGAGATGAATACAATGGGCAACATAGTCTTTTTTGCATTTGATTAGCTCATCCTTTCAAAATGGTGGATTGTTCAGTAAAAAAATGACATTTAACCATTCCCCTTGGTTACGCATCTAGTTTTCCGCACATATTGCTTCCTTATTCTTAGGGGTCAGGTCTGGGAACCACTCTGGAGGTTTGAGAAGGACCAGACGGGGCTTCCATCTCAGCCTGGCCCAGTTCTTCCAGAAGCAGGCCAAGGTGTTCTGCTGTTGGTCTCAAGTCTTGGAGGAGCTCCCCTGGCAACTGGAGCAGTGCGAGCTCTGGGAGGAGCTACATTCGTTTTTCACAGATCCACAGTGAGTACGAAGACATACACCTACACTCAGTGCCGGATCCAGCCCTTTGGGGGCCCTAAGCATAATTTAATTTGGGGCCACCTATCGGTTGGTGGCTTCCTAGCAGTTGGAGGCCACCTAGCGGTCAGGGGCCTTAAGCGACCGCTTCTGTTGCTTATGCCTGGAGCCGGTCTTGCCTACACTAATGATAACATGGACACCGAACTTACTTGGTAAAATATTTTTTATTTGAACCCAGGACTATACAGCACCTGTCTCAGCGTTGGAGCCAGTGTCCTCAGCTAAAGATGGAGGTTGTCAGATACTGGACCGATCTGATCCATAAAGGACATGACCCATATACCTCTTACCAGAGCCTGCTGGGTAAAGAATGTTGCCCTTCTGCTACTTAACAATCAGAGAAATCATCTTTCTCCTCTGATGCGTGTTCAGGTGACATTATCATATGCAACCTCATTTCCAAAAAAGCTGGGACACTTTGTCATCACAGTACGCCCCTGTATCAATAAATGGAAGTTAAACATCTACCTGCAAAGAAGAAACCATTGATAAACAATATCTAGAATTGGCGCTGCCTGATTTAAGATGGACTGAGTCGTTGTGGGAAACTGTCCTGCGGTAATATAAAATATAGAAATAATCTTTGGTATTTATGAATGCCACGTCCTCTGGCCTAAAAAGGCGAGGGACCAATCCGGCTTCTTATCGGTGCAAAGTTCAAAAGCCATGATCCGTGATGGTATGGGGGTGCATTAGTGCGCATGGCATGGGTGACTTGCACATCTGTGAAGGCACCATTAATACTGAACGATATATACAGATTTTAGAGCAACATGTGTTGCCATCCAGATGACTTTTTCAGGGAAGGCATTGCTTATTTCAGGCAATGCCAAACCACATTCTGCACATTTTACAACAGCATGGCTCCATAGTAAAAGAGTCTGGGTACTTAACTGGCCTGCCTGCTGTCCAGGCTGGTCACCCACTGAAAACATTTGGCAAATTATGAAATGAAAAATGCAACAAAGGAGATCCCAAACTGTTGAGCAGCTGAAATCCTATACCAAGCAAGAATGGGAATACATTTCACTTTGAAAACTACCGCAGTTGGTCTTCTCAGTTTCCAAATGCTTGCAGAGTTTGGTTAAAAAAGAGGTGAAGCAACACAGTGGGTAAACATGCCCCAGTCCCAACGTTTTTGAAATGTGTTGCTGGCATCAAACAAAAATCATCCAGAACTTTTCCCAAAACTAACAATTCTGTTTCAGCATTTGATATGGTGTCTTTGTAATATTTCCTGTTAAATACGGAGCTAAATGATTTGCACTTATTTCATTCTGTTTTTATTTATTTATGTAACATCCCAGCTGTTTTGGAGACTGGTTTGTACATGATTGCACACTGACTACATGTTGTGACAAAACTATACAAAGATTCTCTCAGTTAAACTTAGGTTATGATGATTGATTATACCTGTAGATGCTGACTCTTCGAAACTGAGAGAGCTAGACAGCAATGGGACGTTCATGACTGAATCTCAACCTGAAGGGCAAGGTAATAAGTGATCACTGGTAACAAATCCGTTGGTCTCAAATGTAATCTCTGATGCAACCAGTGGGTTTCCTATTTGTGTCTCTTTTGCAGAGGATTGCTGCCTGTGGGAGTCTTGGAGAGGGAGAGTGGAGTTGATGGTCTCTGAGCTGCTGCTGTATCTGAACAGGGAGATGGAAGCAGTACAGATCCTGTTGCAGGCTGAGGCCGCCCTCTCACGGGTTAGTCAGAACCACCACACCTACTCCTAAACCACTCAGCCGCTGTGCTAAAACCATACATTCACTCTGTCTGTTAGTACTCACATTGCTGAAGACAAGCTATAATGTCTGCGTTGAAGCTGTTTTTCCAATGTGTGATACCCGGCCACTGTGCAGTGCAGCGACAGCTGGTGTGGGAGGTTACAGCTGACAGTGCAGCGGACTCTGGCTGAGCTCTATGTGGAGATGGGCCAGCCCCGAGAAGCAGAGACACAAGGTAGACTGGCTTTGCAGAACACACAGACTCTCGCATCTACCTGCCTTGAGGAGCACGAGAGAATGGCACTCATAAAAGGTACTGGTCCTTTGAGTTTGAACATGTTTTTTGTTTATACTTGCATCCTGACTCGTTATTTGTATTTTAATCGACAAAGTAATATCGTCATTGCAGGTCAGTTGCTGTGTATACTCTGCCAGCTGCTGTTTACTGACGACCGTGCTGTAGAAGCTTCTAAGATCCTCAGTGATGTCATCAGTATGGGACACCACAAGCGTCACCCATCCGCTGGAGTCACTGTATCACGTCTCCGTGGGATACACAAGTGAGTGTGTTTCTTAAACCGATATTGTCTCTGGTTTATGCTTTCTTCATAGTTTCAGCGATAGGTTTGGGTCTTTCTGGCTTTTGTGTTCAAATCTAATATACAGGTGCTGGTCACATCATTAGAATATCACCAAAATAATTCAGTAATTCCATTCAAAAAGTGATACTTGTATAATGTATACAGTCATTCCACACAGACTGATATATTTCAAGTGTTCATTCCTTTTAATTTTGATGATTATAACTGACAACTAATGAAAACCCCAAAATCAGTATCTCAGAAAATTTGAATATTGTGAAAAGGTTCAATATTGAAGACACCTGGTGCCACACTTTAATCAGCTAATTAACTCAAAACACCCGCAAAGGCCTTTAAATGGTCTCTCAGTCTAGTTCTGTAGGCTACACAATCATGGGGAAGACAGCTGACTTGACAGCTGTCCAAAAGATGACCATTGACACCTTGCACAAGGAGGGCAAGACATAAAAGGTAATTGATAAAGAGGCTGACTGTTCACAGAGCTCTGTGTTCAAGCACATTAATAGAGAGGTGAATGGAAGGAAAAGATGTGGTGGAAAAAAGTGTACAAGCAATAGGGATAACCGCACCCTGGAAAGAATTGTGAAACAAAACCCATTCAAAAATGTGGTGGAGATTCACAAAGAGTGGACTGCAGGTGGAATCAGCGATTCAAGAACCACCACGCACAGATGTATGCAAGACATGGGTTTCAGCTGTCGCATTCCTTGTGTCAAGCCACTCTTGAACAAGACACAGCATCAGAAGCGTCTTGCCTGGGCTAAAAACAAAAAGGACTGGACTGCTGCTGAGTGGTCCAAAGTTATGTTCTCTGATGAAAGTCAATTTTCCATTTCCTTTGGAAAGCAAGGTCCCAGAGTCTGGAGGATTAGAGGAGAGGCACAGAATCCACGTTGACTGAAGTCCAGTGTAAACTTTCCACAGTCAATGATGGTATGGGGTGCCATGTCATCTGCTGGTGTTGGTCCACTGTGTTTTCTGAGGTCCAAGGTCAACGCAGTCGTCTACTAGGACGTTTTAGAGCACTTCATGCTTCCTGCTGCTGACCAACTTCATGGAGATGCAGATTTCCTTTTCCAACAGGACTTGGCACCTGCACACAGTGCCAAAGCTACCAGTACCTGGTTGAAGAACCATGGTATCCCTGTTCTTAATTGGCCAGCAAACTCGCCTGACCTTAACCCTATAGAAAATGTATGGGGTATTGTGAAGTGAAGTTAAGTAATATTCAAATTTTCTGAGATACTGATTTTCGGGTTTTCATTAGTTGTCAGTTGAAATATTTAAAAAATGTAAAGGAATGAACACTTGAAATATATCAGTCTATGTGGAATGACTGTATACATTATTCAAGTTTGACTTTTTGAATGGAATTACTGAAATAAATCAGCTTTTTGATGATATTCTAATTATATGACCAGCACCTCTATATGACTGAACTTGGGCAATCTTCAGTGTGATCTTCTGATCATTTGACAGATACAGTCTGCATGACTCAAATGCTGCTGAGAAGCATCTCCGGGTTGCCTTGATGAGCGGGAGGCGCTGGTATGGTGGAGATCACGCTCTAGTGGTAGAGGTGGAGGAGCTCATGGCTGACATCTGGTCCGACACCTTCACTGACACTGCAAGGTGAGAATGCCTTAACCTCCTAGTTCTAGCTTTTTTGTGGTTCATTTTACTCCTATTGTTGGTCATTCATTGTTGGTTCAATATTTTTTGTCCAATGGGAGGTATACAGTCTCATATAACATAGCTTTAAGCCAATCCACATTCAGATTTCGAACCACCAAGTTTCAATTCCAATTTCCAAATGTTGTGGTGAAGATGTGATGTGATGTGTTCAGGTCGAGGCAAGTGGTGCAGTTGTATCAACACGCCGTTCATGTCAAAGATCACGATGTCAAGTCTTGTCCCCCCACATCACCATTTCTTAATGCAAAGGGACGGAGTCTTGCCTTCACTTTAATCAAACTTGGTAATCATTGAATTTTTTTTATCATCTCAATGCTTTCATCCACTTTTTTCTAAGCTTAATATCGTCCAGTGGTGGTTCCCAAAGGGGGTAGCATAGGCTTACTGGTGAAATGTTCATGAAGGCATATTTTAGGCCTATCCCGGGCCGGGAAAAATTCTGTTGGTGTTACTATAACCCAAAAGGTTTGGGAACCGTTGCTATACGGTATGCAATATGTTTAATCAGTCTTAATGTACAGTTTGTGTGTCTGTGTCATGGCAGGCAGGCATCTATTTCCGCAGGATTCTGCTAAGGCCCAAAGTACAGAGGCACTGGTGTTGCTCCAAAGAGCACTGGATTTGTACATACGCTTCTTAGGGTCTGATCACAAACTCACCAGGGACTTACAACAGTAAGCCTACTGCACTATTTCAAATATATTTTCTTCTTTCACTTTCACGTGATGAAGAGATTGTGTGACGTTAAGTTGATTACTGGCCATTGAACCTAACAGAGAACTTTGGTCCTCTTAGGTTTTTAAGCACACAATTCTGGAGATCTCTGACCCTGTCAAGACCTTACGTCCACCTCTCCAAAAAGAGGCAAAGCATTGTGAGCAGACCTTAGACAGCCACACCACTCCCCTGTAGTCTGTCTTTGGGGAGGGTAAGCTCACACGTCCTTCAGAACCCTTCTGGAATGGGATCCCTATCAGCCCCTTCTAAGAAATTCAGTACACAGCCAGAACTGGAACCAGAACCAGCGGTGAACCAGAATGACAGACAGAAACCGATGTCTTCTTCTCTCAGACCCTGGTCTGCCCTCCAGATTACAGTATTCGGGCCACAGAGTGGCATCAGCAACCTGATCTCAGAACTCAAACTTGGTCCTGCTTCTGCACCTGCCCCATGTTCTATAAAGCCAAACCTGGGCCTGCGGCAGGCAGGCTGGTGCCAGCTACCATCCAGGTACCTCCTGGAAGAACGGACTGTCACTGCGCTGAATAAAGAGATTGGTTCTCCACAACACATACGCAGATGCCCAAGGCTGCTCAGACAGACAGGACAAGACCTGGGAGGTGAACAAAGCAAAAGCGGAGTGATTCATTCCACCAGGAGGCGCTAAACAGTAGGAAATTACTGGGTGAAGAAATCAGCATCCCCTCTGTCTGACCACTGTTTTGTATCTAGTGTTGCAACTGCTATTGTCCTCCCTTGATACTATTCAGTTTTTCTGCAATACATAATTTTTATGAATGTCCCTCTAGAGAATTAATTAATTAAGCTTTACTTTAAGTTATCAATATTTTTTTGGGTAGAATTATGTAGATTGCATTATACTAGAACAGGGCTGCCTAACCCTGTTCCTGGAGATCTACTTTCCTGTAGGATTTCTCTTCAACCTCATTTGTGACTAACCTGACAACAGGGTTGGGCAGCTCTGTTAACCAGAAGATACAACTTGTAGTTCTCTTAATAACCAGAAGATGGTGACCTTGTCAACCATTTTAAGTACAAGTGACAGCTGAGGCATCTGGGTGTCATTTCAACTCCCCAATGGCAGAGCAAAACCCAGAGGGTAACACCTGATCCCATACAGAATTATTACACACATGCTTCTCACTGAGAGGGCGTACCCTAAAAAGAACATTCTGAAATGTGTTACTATGGATTTACTGGATCTCCTTACCTTTGGCTTGGCTCTGCCCAGCTCTTTTCCTACAATGTGCCCAGTCGGCTTCACTAACCTACCACCTTTTAGTCTATTTTGGATTCATTTAAACAACTGCTAGTGAACGGATAACCAGGCAATTCCTAAAGAAGCATCAATTGAGCAGCAAGTTTCAGATAATATGACGTAGGACTTGTCCTTTTAACTAAACTGCTTTGGCCCTTTACATGTGGGTTAATCCAGAGTTAGGGTCATGAGTTCTGAGGGCTGTTTGTACCCTGTTTGTGTGTGTCTTTATTTGTTTGCATATATTTCCTCTGGGTGTTACACTGATACCCTTATCAGATAAAAACAGTTTTGAAGTTCAAACCAGGTAACGGAATCAGTCTGCAGGATTTTAGGTGAGTTATATAGTTAGATTGTTAAAATGATTATCTTGTGTTGCCAGATAGTGTATTACCTGTAATTATACGGATATTCTTTTCCTTTTTTGTGGGAGATGTGGTTGCTTGAAAGAGATGCTTTGTGTGAGATGACACGTACGCAACCTTCAGGTCTGGTAATGGGTTCAGGGAATGGTAGCACTTCTGTGTCACCTTTTCTTACTCTTATGTTTGAAATTGTGGTATGTTCTGAAGTACTGACAGAAATGTTGTACGTGTGTGTACGTGCTAGGTGCTAACAGGAGAGAGTGGGGAGATGGGAAGAGTGAAAACTTTGTGGCCGCAGATGCCATTATGACAGGGGTGTGGATGACCTCAGCTCACAACTCTTTCCCATAGCTCTCTGTGTCCACACCATGAAGGTAAAATAACCTCTAACCGAAAACAAAAGTAATATAATGCTGTTGATATAACCTTCATATGTTATTCTGATCTTTTTTTTTTTTACTCAAATTAAATGTTGACAGTACACTACAAGCAATTCCCAAACATCATTGGGAAGAATGGAATGGAACATCAAAACTTGAATGGGAAATAAGGTGTTTAGCTCGCAAGCACATTCATTCCTGTATATTGTTGCCCATTGCCAATAGTGAGATTTATTCCACTGGTCCTACCGGTCCTGCTGCTGGGTTGATGCCCTGTTCAGCTCTCCTTGTGTAACGGCCTGTCTCTTCGTAGCTCCTCCATGCTCTTGAGACTGTACTGGGAAAAACCTGGAATGTATGGATGTGCCATCTTGGCCGAGCTGGACTACCTGTGCAACCTGAGTGGGCTGTTTGGTCAGAGAACACACAAATCAAATGACAAGAGATTGTTGACTTTCCGAAAATTAGGCAAAAACTTAGACTATACCATAAACTATACATTACCCAAATATTTGCAGCCTGACCAATTATGTGTTATGTAATATACATGCCAGATTCCATCGGCTCCATTTTTTTTGGTACAATGAACATGTTAAATGCTGCTTGCGCCATGTGTTTTGAATTTACTGAAAATGTCTGTGTAGCCTACACTGTGTCTACACCACAACGCATTTCTGTCAGTCATTTTGTCCTGCAAGAGGCTACTCCAATTTAGTGAAGACTGTAGATTTCAGACTAAGAGGAAGGTGCACGGTTTTTTCCATTCACATGATACCTACAGTAATATCTAACATATCCAGACTTTATACTGTAATTCCTCAAAAACGGTTAACCATTTACTTCAATTTTCCTACGAGTAACAACAGATCTGAAGCTGATTTGCAATGCTTTGAGACCACGTCTCCCACATGTTTCCACACTAGTCCAGGGATTTGAGTGTGATTACAGGAGTTGAATTATGTTTTCACTAAAGGCTTTAAGCTGGCCAGATCTCCCACCATAAATTGCTTATTATGATAGCCATAGCCTGCCTTCTTTCAGTGAGAGTCAGAGAAACTCGCTGTGACAACGCGAGTTTCTACGTACGTGCGTGCGTGCGTGCGTGCGTGCGTGCGTGCACATGCACCCGCTTGAGGGAGTGGATGAGTGTGTTCTTTGTGTGCACACTTGTTTCACTATACACTACACAGAAACTGAGTTGTTAAATTTTAAACACAGTGTGTAGATTGAATGCTCCATCTGCTTTCTGATAGTTAGGTGAGTCCTTATGTCAGGTTTCTGTCTTTGTTGTTTAACATTGCTGCTACTTTCATTTACTACAGCAACAGGTCTGCGACCAGCATCTTAGCAATAGTCTTCAAGGCTGTTACAGTTGTGTTTTTGTAAAACCATTTCATCTTAGCTGACTGTAGTTACCTCTCCCATCCTCTCACTTGCTTAGTCTCCTTTTTGTAATCGCTTCTTATTCAGTACTGTTAAAAAAAGTGTAACCATGTCACATAATTCTTGCAAGGTAAACCAGACCGGTCTGTGTTCCCATGACATCTGCCCTAACATTACAACATTGCATTGCCTTGGCTTTTCAGCAGTACTTTCACCCTTGAGAGTAATCTTTGATTCTTGGTTATCTGTGGTGCTGTGTTCATACTGAACTAGAGGCCAAGGTTTAAAACCAAACTGTTCTTCTATACTAACTTCTTTTATATACAGTAGGCAAAGTCACTGTGGAAATACCCACGGACAAGACACACACACACACACACACACACACACACACACACACACACCCAAGCTGGAATGAACTTTTAACAGTACTATATGTTGTCCCAACCAAACCCTCAAATCAGCGTGTTGTCTTTTGCAACATAACCAAAATTGTCAACTGAGACTTAGAAGCATTCATGGCTGGGATTTATACATTCTAAAAATAAAAGGTTCTTGAAAATTCGTTAAGTGGTTCTTCACATTGAATCTGTGGGGGAACTCCTGTGAGTTCTTCAAGATCCCTTTAAAAGGTTTTTTTAATTATTATTTTTCAATGGATCCTCAAAGAACCTTTTTGGGGTAGTTTTCTTCATGTGCTTCTAAGTAACAAATAGTATTTTCAGCTGCAATTTATATGTGGGATTTCTCCTTGAAGAACTTACTATGGTTTCCGCACAGTTCCAAATGAAAAGCACAGTCCAAGAACATTTTGTTTTTAGAGTGCAGGAACTGTATGATAAGAGATTGAAACGATACTTAGGGGATGCTTCGAAATATATTTCGATCATAACAATTTGGTGTTCCAGACATTGTTTGCCATAGGCCACCTGCACAGGATAAACGGAAAGTTGTGATCAGACACAGAAGTAAAAAGGGAGGTTTTAAAGGGAAAACCTTTTTGTTAAGGTACACCAAGTCAAAAGCAATATTTTGCTGTATTGTATTTAATATGAATTCACAGATGTAACAGTATGGATATTTCCTTTACTAAAAGCAGTGTAGGTTTAATTTTGTCTGGGTTCAATGATTTCTTAAAATTTTGCTGAAACATGCCTGCTTTTTCTCAACAAATATTTTATTGCAAGCCAACCCTTATCAAACAGTAATTTCCATTGAGAAACAGGAATATGTTTAGCATGTAATGAATGCATTCATTATCTCCCGCATGCTAATATACACCTTCCCATGACGTGTGTGTGTGCGTGCGTGCGTGCGTGCGCTCGAATGTCATGAAGGGAGAAAAGACTGTGAGAGATCAATAAAAGAAACCAAAAGGGATGGTGTCTCAGGGTATAAGACAAGTAAAGGGTGTGTTTACTTTCTCAATGTAAGCTTTAAGAGTGACAACAACCCTAATGTATTGGATTCTTGGTAATACTGTACGTGAATGGAGTGGAGGTTAAACCTTTAAGGTGATGTGTGTGTGTGTGTGTTTGTGTGTGTGTGTGTGGTTATGCAACTGCCATGGAATGGAAATGTTATGACATGGAAAAGATGCTGTTCTGGTTTGGTACGTGAGGTAGAGAGAAGTCTGGAGTCTGTCTGTTTATTATACCCAAGAGGAACTGAGCAGGACCATTTGACATAGATATCTAGAAAATGTGTATCAGTAATTCTCCTTCTATCTAAAGTCTTAAGCAATCATACCTTCATCTCTTTTTCTCTTCATACTGTACGAGTGCAGATCATCCTACCTCTTTTCAGGTTCTTTATAGTTCCTGTCTCTATTCACACTTCTAAACTCTAGAGAGAAGACATGTATGTTACGCAATAAGCATGTTGAGCTGTAGCATGGTCCAACATGGTTTCCTTATGTAAATGTGTTGGACTGGCAACCCACTGACTCTGTCAAAATTCCATCCCAGAATCCACCAGTGTTGACTTAATTACTGTCAATGGAGGTTTAAGAAACATGACAAACATTGTTTTCAGATGGATCATTGACCTATACCATCAATATGTTCAAAGAAAATGCATGTCTTCTATTTATGTGGACATGTTTGTTAGGTTGCCACTCTAATAATAAACACGCCAAGTATATTTTTATAGTAAAGAATCCATGGGTTCTGTGACGGGATCTCCACACATCTCGTGATGTGGGTGGCACAAGTTAAGCTGCCATGGGAACACTTGTCAGGATGTGACATTAGCACTCGGATGTCACACATACCCTGAAAGGTCTGTGGGCAGGCTCGGGTGTCCTTTACATTG
Organism: Esox niger; assembly: GCA_016801105.1. Classification (NCBI taxonomy): domain Eukaryota; kingdom Metazoa; phylum Chordata; class Actinopteri; order Esociformes; family Esocidae; genus Esox; species Esox niger. The sequence continues at coordinate 11,667 of JACXGJ010003436.1, forward strand.
CCATGGGATTGGTCTCTGTCGTTCAATGATCCAAGTGTCCCCTCCACTTCCTTTCCCTTCCTGCCTGGAGTCGGGTAGACAGACCAGTAATGTGTTAGGCACTAGTCACTCATTACCTGTGGCTGACACAAACATCCCCACATTACATCAATCTAGATCATGCGTTGTACAGCATGAATGTCCCTCAATTTTCCACTTGTTTCATTCATTTCTGCTTTACCACAACATTTTGGGGACAAATAATGATTAACTGGTGGTTGTTGTAGGGTGAAGGACACTGGGTTGATGCGTCATTCTCAAGGGCAATTTCAGACACCAGTTTTTCCACTATGAAGCCATCTTGGCTCAGTTAAGCCTTATTCCCAGAATAATGGGTGTATTTCTGTATTTTATATTTGTGTTCCTAGGTGGAAATTCGGCATTGGGCATATTTGTGGGGGATATCTATAATGATATTTTTTGTGAGAATCTAAAGGAACATTTCAATATGGTCTGGAATTCTGTTGATACTGATAAGTGAATTATTTAAAAAGTTTTTGAGGGCTTTAACGTTACCAACTCTAGTGTTGTGAAGAGTTACTTATATTGTAGACGCAGGCAAACATACACAACACAAATCACAGGCACAGATTAGACGTGATCTTACTACAGTGATTCCTTTATTTTACATTGAATGAAAGACATTATCTGACAGTAACATTTAACTACGTTTAGGATGTATTTTTCTTTCCTAACAAAAACAAAACAAAAGGTCACCTTTAAGGAATGTGGAAAATATTAGATAAATATTGTCTTTGGTGACATACATATGAAAATACAAAGATAACTTAAACACAACTTTTCTTAAATAGTTACTAACCACTAATAATGTAATATTCACAAGTGCACATTATATTTCCCATCATCCTTACTCCATCTGGAGTGCATGGACAACTTCAAATACATTCTTACAGATCCTCTTCAAATGCAACCTATAGAGTAAAACGGTTGTCTGTCTTTAAAAAATATAATTACAACATTGGAAATTCAAGTTGTGAGGAACTAACAACATTAAAGTGCTTTGCTGTGGAACTAAAATTGGTTTCTGTCATATAATATACTGAGGGCAATTTGGGATGATGCTGTGTTCGATCCCTAACTGCCATGACTGAACCTACACACAGGCTTTCATATTACTCTCTCACACACACACAAATACGAGCACTTTAACCCAAAGCACACAAAACACTGAACAATAGCCGACTATAAGACTGACGGACACAGAGGGAGGTATTTGTGATCAAAGGTGGTGAATAATCTAGTCCTACGCAGTGTAGCCGGACTAACACACAGCCACGCTGCAACGAACGGACCAACCAGTGACGCAACTCTTAACGTGCAATGACCGTCACCTTGATTCACAATGCAAAGAAAAAGAGCGAAAACAAAATGGCTTCAACAATAAACCAACAAAAACAGGATTCCTGACGCGGCGGGTAGAACACATAACTGTGACGAGAGGTTAAAAGGTAAAGATTCACTAGGGTTCTGAGCATTTGAAAAGCCTTTTAATGAATCATCTGTCACAAGACATCGATTAGCTCCACTGCAGCAGAAAGAATGGTATGTGTGTCCTACAAAGCCTTTGAACAGATTAGACTTAACCATGGAACCACTGATTTTGACCTGTGACCTGGAGTTACCATGATTAGTGAGTTACGCACAAAAAGTTGGAGAGGAATAGAGAGAGAGAGCACAAAAATATGAAATCATTTTTACATAGTGTAAAGAAAAAAATTACTGATAGAGGTCTTTATGAGCACATTATGATATGATGTAGATCAACAAAACATTTACTGATGATGTCAAGTATTTTCAGGTATTTGGTGAATTTTAACCACTTGCCAGGTTAAATGTAATAGTTTATTATTCAATATTTGATTGAGACAATGCTGTGGTCAAGACTGTAAAAACTTGGTTTCTTAGACTCTTAAACTAGTTTATACCCATTACACTGTATCCTATTTGTCAAAACCCCATTATATTTATTTCTATTAAATATGCCATGGAAATGTTGAGACTTGTATTTTCAGTAGGAGTTCATTTGAGGTTGCTTTGGCTATTTTTAATGAGGGTGCCCGCCTACCATTTCGGAGACAGATAAAACAAGAGAAAAAGGAAATCTCAGGGCATATATTTAAATTACAGATTTAAAATGTGGCACTCGGGCTGCCTTAAGTTTGGTCTCAGACGTCTGTCATTACAAAACCACAATGTAACAGCTGAGCAGTTGGTTGTTGACTCTGTGCTAATTTAGACTCATTTGATAAACTTGAAGCTAACAACGTTCATAGCTATGTGTGGTGTATGCACAAGGAATCACCTATTGTTTTGGAATCTTAAGTATTAACTGAACTGATTGTCAAATATGCTTGACAGAACTGTTAGTTGGATATCTGAAGGTTATCTGATTGCTGGCCTCTACCGGGCAAGGCAGAGTCAAGGTGTCTTTTGTACAGCAGACAATGTCCTGAGTCTGGTCGAGTTGGTCTGTGTGCCTCGCACCGCATTGCCAACACGGTCCTACCACTAAAGAGATTAAGTTTGATTGATTGAATTGCCGTCAACATAAAGTCGAGACTTACAGAGAGATTTTAAGAATCATGTGAAGGGGATAATATTTCAGACCGGGATAAGGAGAGCAGTGCCACTGTAGTGTAGTGCCCAGATCTGGATTTGCTGCTTGTGCTCACCAGACCCCCAAATTGAGCTCCCTATTATAACACAGCAGATCAACTAATTCATAATAATCTTGTACATTGACTAAGTCCTTGTAATGTCTTCTTTCTCTTTACATAAATAGTCTCTACGATACAAGTCCAAAAACGGACCTCGATCTAACCACTGCAGAACCTGACTATTATGTCTGAATGTGGCTGTCAAGGCTACGGTCTGCTGAAACATCAACTCCACACAACCACAGGCCACTTCTGTCTGTAACGTAATTGGCAGCAGATAATACACAGCTCCGTTATTTTCTGGGTGTGTAAGGTCAGTGTCTGGGTCTGTAAGGTCTCTGATTGTAAGGTCACTGTTTGTGTCTGCCTATGAGTGGCTGACAGTCAGTAAAACAAAGGCTGATCCCCCCCCATGTCAGATCATTCCTTAGCCGGGGGGTCGGGGTTGGACAGGGTGAAGGTGTACAGTGTCTCTGACGGATCCAGCCCTAGTAGAACTCCACATTAGAGGCTTACGTGTTTGATCACTGGGGCAAGAGTTAACTGATGCAGGAGAGGTCATGGGGCATTGTAAAGACTGGTCCATGTGCACTGGCTGGTGTTAAGGAGAAAGACGTTTGATTAAGGCACAGTCGGTCAGTGGGCTCCTTTCCTTTATAAAGCAGGATTGGTTTTGTCATCAAAATGTCCAGTCATTTTAGAGCGACAAATAGTGTGGACTACGTATACTTATGCAAAACAAATGCAAAGGCTATCTGTGGTGCAGAAAAAGAGAAAAATCTAAATAGCTTGCTAGGATAAGAAGGGAGGAAAGAGTATCCATCCGTCACTCATCCATAACTATGTGGACTCCGGGGGTTAATGGGCGAAGTGTCTTCCCGGCCACTCTGACCAATCAGCTGGTAGAGCCGGTGACTGAGGTTTTGAACCTGGCACGTTCCCAGGACACACCCCACTCTCATCAGCTGAGGGTGGTGGTTGTGGTGATGACCTCCCCGTGACCCTGAGTGGGCGTTGCGACGGCCTCTTGATCCCTTCCGTTGGGGCTCTGTGCCCTCCTCACCCCTCACCGATGCCAGTTCTTCAGGCTGGGCTGTATTCCTCTCAATGGTTGGTACATCTCTAAATAGGTAGCCAGGCAGCCATTTTGGAGATGTTCTGATGGGCTGGAGGCCTGATGAAGGGCTGGAGACTGTTGGACTGGTGTGTTCGGTGACACTTTCCTCTGGAGTGATGATCTCTGCAACCCTGAGCCCATGGAGCTTCCTAAGCAGCTCCAACCTAGAACATGGGGGAAAAATAAGTCCAAGGTCAGACCTCATCACATTGATATAAGGCAGTGTTTTCTCCATACTTTTATATTGTTGATGACATGGCAGGTTGATCAACAAGCAAGTAACAGAACACATCCCAAAGAGCTCATTCACGCCATTACTAGGGTGGGAATGATGTCATTATACAGAAAGAAAAATAAGGGGTAGATCTGCTATTTTCTATGTAAGAAAGTCTGGTGAACGGTAGATCGGTTCTGTGTGCTATATTTCTATGCACCCATACATTTTTCGGGGTTTAAATGGTTCAGTGTTTACACACATCATGAGACCTTATGACTGCTACCTGGGAGGACTGGATGTCTCATGGCTCCATCTCTAATTTAGCTAAAGCAAACATGCAGAGTGGCTTTGGAAGATTTACTGACTACACTCGAGAGTGAAGGCTGATGTACCGTGCTGACAATGGCAAGTGTCCACAGTACAGAGGCATGCTTAGTTTCAGGTACAGCCCGTTCAGCAAACACAACTCAGACTGGTTATGGTGCTGACGGGGAGGCCCTGCCATCTGCTCCTTGTTTGACAGTGACAGTTGCTCAACTCAAACTTGGCCCCGTGGACACTTTTCTCAGAACTGTTGTTGGTGTGTTTGCTCAGAGGGCTCTAATTGGTCTCTCTTTGTCTTGGTTACAGATGTTGTAAACCAGTCGAGGCTCATGCACCAGGGGAAAGCCTAAACGAAGAACGCTCTGACCGCAATGAGCCTGCTAATTTCTCTCAAACTGGTGCCAATGGGTGTAGGTGGGAATTACAATAGACCCAAGTGTGTAAATTCTTTGATGTAGTAGTATTACACTTCTGTTTTAAGGTGGTCGCAGAAATATTTACACAGCCTCAATGTCTGACACACTTCCAATCTCTTCTTAGGACAATCATTACCGATGGTTCGCATTAACATAATTATAAAAAGCGCTGTGCTCCTCTTGAGCAAGGTTAATATGGGTCATCGCAGATGCCCAGATTATACTGAATCTTATAATCTACAATGTGAGAAAAAACAGGATAGTGTAGAATGTAACTACGCCTGTGGCAACCAACCAATCTATAAAGTAAGAGGTGGGCAAAGGTGACAAATCTTTCCTCGTCTCTTAAAGAGAGTCTTAGTTCAAATGTTCAGTGTTGGTTCATCGTCAAGCTTGTGCTCTCAAAACATTTTCTCTCTAACAGACTACAATTGTGAAATTTCTTGGTGTGTTCAACCCATTTAACCTTTTTCTATGTGTCGTAGCCCAATGCAACAAGCCAATGCTACTCTATAAGGAAAAATGAATTGCTATTCCAGTAACAACATCACGAGTGGTCAGCCAGTGAATGTTTCAGGTTGTCATTGAAATGAGTCCCACCACAAAGAAAACACTGAAAAGGCTTTGCCACCACCTGTGTCTTCCTGCCATCCTGCTCGTTGGCCACAAAGAGCAAGGTCCTGGTGCTTGGTGATGACAAGTGGCACTGTGTCAAACGTGTTGTAGTGCCAGGCCAGAAGCAGACGGAGCTTCTATTTTCAGGAGTGCCTAGTCATTCAGTGCTGTCTCGTGGCCATGGAATAGCCAAGTCAAACTGCTTACAGTACAAAATTACACCAGTCTGGACTGTCAGACAGGCATAAATTACATTGTAGCATATGGAAAAAGATTTTCTACAGCATCAAATCTGCAAATGTATGAAGATTGAATTCAGCTCTGGGTTGTTATAGTGATTTTCTGAGTCCACATTCATTAGAGTATTCTTTCATTTAGTTTACCTTTCTGTTCACAGAAAGCTTGTAATATAACCTGTACAGGCTCATTCCCCTTTTGTGTTTGAAATCCATGGCGGAAAATTTGTTTCTCACACATGGGAAGGAAGAAACTCAATCTGTTGGGAGAGGAGATGGCGAATGAACAAAACAAAGGTAAAACGGCTACAGCGATGGTTAATTGGGAGTCCCTAGATTAGAGAACAAAAACAAGTCTGATGTGGTGTGCAGACTGCCAGTATCAGACAATGTGTTTCCTGATTTCCATCCATAAAACAGGTCCCAATCCAATCCGTTACCCGATTCGTTTGGGGTGTGCGTGATAAATGCCCATTTAACCCCCACTGGGTGGCATATTCTCTCATCCGTGGTGCAGTCTTGGACTCGGATGTTAAATCTCCAAGAACGGACTGACCAAGACCCAACTCAGTCAGACTGTGGCGGCTCAGTTTTGTTAGGTCAACCGGGCTGGCAGACAGCCATAAAGACCCTGTGGTATCATTAAAAAAACATTCCCTTGGAGAATCAGTAACAGAAGAAAGAGAAAGAAGAGAAATAGCCAGTCTGCTATATGTTTGGCTTTCTGTGGGGTTCAGGTTCCCACCCAGACAGTTCCTATCATGTCCTCTTGCTTCCTCTCTTCTCTCTGATACGCCATCTCACCTGACATCTCACCCCCACCCAACCCTGATGCCTTAGGAGCTTTTAATATAATATTTTATGAGAATATGAACACATCTGTTTTGTCCCTATTGGGCATAATACTTGGATCATTTGTGTCTAGAGGGCTGAGTGTTCTGGCAAATGCCTTTGGAGCAGAAGTGTGACTGTGAGTCAGTTTGTCCAGGGCCTCAGGCCCCGTTCCACATTCCATCCTGATGTTCTGATTCCAGAATAAGGCGAACATGTTCCTGCCCACAGCCAGGAGACAAAAGTTAACACCAAATACTATAGTCCCAACATGGGAACTGTCATACTGGATCCCATGTGATCTGACTGCCCTGTCTAATTTGGCCATTGAAAAATGAATCCTGCAAATTGACAGTAATAAGAGGTCTTTGTGATTGGCAGAGGATCAAAGATATCAGGACTCCTGTTTCAAGAAACGTTTAGCCAAAACACGTTTATAGGACCATGTCAGATCTTCAGAAGATTTTGGCAGACTTTTATTCTTGGTAACAAATCCGTGACATGCTACTTGTTCTTTGAGTCACATTTTTGTTGAAAGTTATTAAGAAAGAAGTCACGTCACCTAGGGGAACGGGTGCATCCTGGGAGGGATTGAGGGTTCGAGGAAAGGGTACATTTATCCCACAGTTCAGAACGAAAAGCCGTGAGTTGAACCACCACAATGGGCTCAACAGACCCAGGCTGACTCCCTCCTCTACCTAAGGTGGGGCTCTTCAAAATACCTTCAGTAGTACCAGGCCCTTTAGGCAACACGTGATATACCCTGGCAGCCCCCCGGGAATAAAAATGGATTATCATAATCAGCTGTAAATGTGGCGCATTCATACTTTGTACATCTAACTGAAGGCAGATTGTTGACACTAAGGAGATTGAAACTATATGTAATAACTATTACAAACTGGTTTTGGGTGAATGAAATATTGCTTCCGCTTGTTGTCCATGCACTGGTGTTTTTATAACTTCTTCAGCTGGTGATGTGTACCAACTGGAAGGTGTGGTGTTTCCACCTCAAGCACTGCATTGGTTGGAAGTGTATATAGTTGCTGACATTTTTGGCAAAAAGAAACTGAAAGGAGAAATGACTTTCCATTTCTTCATTGTGCCCCGCAGGACGCCTGAAGCTGGGTTTTGTAGTTGTTTTGGAGATGGATATTAAATACACACACACACACACACACACACACACACACACACACACACACACACACAGTGTTTATGGATGTCAATGTTGGAATTTCAGTCTAAACCACTAATCCACAGTGGAATTCTGGGCTGCCTGCACACACACTCAATAACGCACACGGAGTAGAATCACGGCTTACTCAACTACGCACACTGAATAGAACCACTGCTTACTCAATTAAGCACACGGAGTAGAATCACTGATTATTCAACTGTGCACACGGAGTAGAATCACTGCTTACTCAACAACACACACTGAATCAAATCTCTGCTTACTCAACTGCGCACACAGAGTAGAATCACTGCTTACTCAACTACGCACACTGAATCAAATTACTGCATAATCAACTATGCACACTGAATAGAATCACCACATATTCAACTACATACAGACATTTACAAGTAAGCTGCCCACAGACAGTCAATTTTCTTAAAGGGAAAACACTCCCACACATTCAATAAACAATCTGCAGTGTGAGTATCCTGTCCAGTTTATCTGACACGTCATGTCCTGTACGCCTGTCCAAAACTGTGCGGAGGCTGTGGGGGTCATGGCAACAAGTAATTTACCGCAAATCAGCGACAGTAAAATGCCTCTCTCTGGGGGACTCTATTTCCCGCTGCTGGAATTCACCATTTAAAGCGGCTTCAACTCTAAAGCCATACAGTACTTAACTTGTTTGGTTACAGCCTCCAAATTTTTTCTCCCAAGTAAAACCTCAGGCTTTTGTTTAGTATGCAGGGTTCCGTTTTGTTTTGTGAATGGGTTAGGAGAACACATACATTTCCACTCATGGTCCAATCAGCTTCTATTAGAAGACATCTGTGGCACATCATGCACATCAGTATAATTAAGCAACAGAGACCAAATTCAGCCATCACACCTGTGAGAATGGGAATGAAATAAGAAGTAATGTGTTCTATGTTATTGTTATCAGCCTGTAATAGGATAATCATTTGTGAAGAACAAGGTATTTGGTATGGAGGGAAGAAAATTAGTAATTTTCAAAGTAAATGTCAAAAGAGGGGAAGAAAGCAAAAACTGAAATCAAAACAGCTTTTGAGGGCAAAAGATTAAGGAAGTAATAAAATAAGTAATAAAAGGGATATAAGAAATCTCCATTTGATTTGCCAAGGGAACATCCAAAGGAAATTTCTAGGAATGATTACAAAGCCATGGCTTGAACAGGACAATCTCTGTTATTGGTATTTGGTTCCAAAAAGTTGCAGAGTTCTCATCAATCATAGGAACTGATAGAAAGAGCTTCTCCTCCTGCTGTTTTGAATGGAACGTTTACAGTGAGTGTGTAGTCATAACATACATTTGACCATTCCTGCTGTGAGGTGATACTGACACAAAAAGAGAGAGGTGATATAGTAATGCTTTGTTTTGATTGGATATTAGCAGCAAGTGTTCGTCTGTGCTTGCAGAAGCACGCAGATGTGCCCCCACCATATACAGAGGACATTACTGAGTCACATCCCCCCGTATAGAACAGGCACCTCTTAGAGCCTGTTGTCTGGAACAGCTTGTCCTTCTATATCACTAAAAGCATGTGTGATAACTGGCTCTAACCAGAATAGAAAGAGGAGTGGGAGGTCCCGGGGCACAGCTGAGCAAGAGGAAAAATACATGAGTTTCTAGTTTGAGAAACAGACACCTTAAAGGTCCTCGACTGGCAGCTTCAATAAATAGTACTCACAAAGCACCAGTCTGACTCTGGGATGCTGGCCTTCTAGGCAGAGTTGCAAAGAAAAGGCAATTTCTCAGACTGGCCAATAAAAAGAAAAGATGGCTTGACGGCATCTGTCAAGGATGGTGAAGGCAATGTGATGGTCTGGGGGTGCTTTGGTGGTGGTAAAGTGGGAGATTTGTTCAGGGTAAAGGGACTTCAAAGAAAGAATGCTATCACTTCATTTTGCAACACTATGCCATACCCTGTGGTCGATGGGTTGAATGGAGCCAATTTCCTCCTACAGCAGGACAATAACCCAAAGCACAACTCCAAACCATGCAAAAAGCTGTTCTATAAGCAGTTTGACTGTATGAAGCGCTATACAAGCCAATACATCTTGTGGGAGGTGCTTCAGTAAACATGGGGCGAAATCTCTTCAGATTACCTCAACTAAGTGACTTCTAGAATGCCGAAGATCTACAAGGTTCTAATTGCTGCACATGTAAGATTCTTTGTCGAAAGCAAAGTTTGAAGGACACAATTATTATTTCAATAAGAAGTCCTTATTTCTAACCTTGTCAATTACTATAAAGAGTATGTATCTAAATACATGTACTTTATATAAATATAAAATAAAATAAATATATATAAATGAATGAAATGTTTTACTTTTTTGAAAAACTTTTTATATACAGCTGTAAATGTTCTTTTGGTTTTCAACCTCACAGTGATATGTACAGTAGGTAAAGGTAATCATCTGATTTTATTGGTTGAACTTTGTGACAGAATTCAGGTTCCTGCCAGTCTCCCACCAGAAGAGGGCATTTAGACACTGACGCTACGCAGCGCTCTACTCCATGCCGTGGAACACCAGAGATTGAAAAGTTAACTTTAACTGGTGTACCTCTGAAATGCTACTCAATAGAGTATTATAGGCAATGCAGGCGTTTCAATGTATTCTGTGCGGGTATGAAATGCGGCGGGGATATCCCACATGTTATAGATTCTAACAAAAAACATATTACCACAAATTGGGCTAAATAACTTACTAAATCCCTAAACCGACTCACACGTGTAAAATAACACAAAACCATGTGCTCTAGTACAAAATCTACAATGCTTGTACGTGAATACGATCAACTCGCATGCAATGTTCCATATATCTTGCCGCGATAACCTTGACATAGTTAGTGTGACGCAAGAACCACTTTTGTTTAGAGACCTATAACGACAATCAGGACATTTTCAACACAGCAATCTTGGATAAGATAGACCCAATTACATTAATATAATGTTTAAATCCGCCAAATCGACCTAGCCTTAAAGTACGTTGGAGAGGACAGTGCTATCCCAGGACTGGTCAAAGCGCATGGTGCATTTCTGATGTCTAGGTCAATCAATTCTAAATATTTGGTTTTCCATTCCCACTTTCTCTGATGGCCATGAGTCATACTAGGCTTTAAGACAATCAAAGCGAGAACGTTCACTATATCACGTCTGTCCCGCTCTGAGCTTGCTGGCCACTTAATCAGCTATCTTCCAGACGACACTATGATAGAAAAAAAAAATATCGAAAACCCGTTAGCGTACTTTATACGCGAACATCAATTTCATATAATACGTTTTCGAAGGGCTTTGTTGTTTTACAGTGATTTTAATAAAACGAAAAGGCTAAAACAATAAAGCCCACGGAGAACTACGCTCTGTTAATCCAGCACGGTCAAACTCCTTGGATATTCAAGAGAAAGTAATACAACGTTAGCGTAGTTTTACACTAAAATGTATTTGATATAATAACATGGTCCAACTGGGTTGTGGTATAAAATATATTCTAGTGATTTAATGTTAAATAATGAGAAGGTAAAACAAACAATGCACACGCTTGCGTGAGGTTAACTCACCTAAACGCCAAACTCCGATTTAGAAATGAATGAGTCACTGTAGTAGGCTACTGTGAGCATCATAATAATAATCGGTTATTGTATATTCGGAATCCGCTGATAATGCACATAATACAATTAGCAGGTACCCTCTTCAATAAGTCAAGCGCTTTCATACCCAAACGTGCGAGAAATCATTTAAGTTCCTAACGCATCCAGAAAGCGTTACATGCAAACGTTAAACGTTCAATTCATAAATGTGTTCTTACCTGTTTCTCTCCAAACGGTCTGTGACGGGGATAGCCAGGAGCTGCTGTACCGAGAGTAGGCTGATGCAACACATAGCAACCCGCAAAACTGACAGCATCTTGGGACTAGTTCTCACACCCCTGAGAAGGAGGTTTCAAAACCACTTACTGTAGACGATTTTCAATTCCCAGGGGAGAAAGCTTCCAAAAGTGATGGTACTTAGGCTTACTGATATTCAGGCAACAATGCGTGCAGCAGTCAAATAATCCTGTGATAGACAGAGAATGAAATACATTGTCTAATAGTCTCAAAAAAGCCAAAAAATATTTTAGTTATTTTTCTATAAAAATTAAAATGGGCCTGTAGTACACTTGCATTTTCAGTAACTATAAATTCCCTTTAAATAGTTTTCATGTTTAATTTAATTGGTGAATAAAAAGTACAAAGTGCATAAAACTATTTTAAGATATTAGTAAGGAAAATATTTGTTTTATTTATAATATTTAATTATGAATGTAAAAACTATCAAATATTGTAGATTAGATTATCATACATGTTACCAATCTCTTACCTAGACAAGGAGCGTTTTGTTGCAATATTCTTATATTATTTAAGTATTTTCCCACGGATCTAAGTGTTGGTCCAGATCAGGTTTTCAGACTGAACTCCTGAGGCTGATGGCAGGCTGACATTGTGCGTTTTAAATATTAAGTAGGCGGGACTGAATCTACACTGCACCTGATAGGCTACGTGAGTTGTGTGTGTTTGTTGAAGTGTGTCAGAAGTAAGTTGCTGTAGCTTAATGTTTTTAGCAATGTCTGACACAATGATTTTAGTACTTGGTTGGTAAAGTTGAATCATCTTTCACAAACCCTAGAAAACCCTGCTGAGAAAAACAAGTTAAATGTGTCTTATATACATATTTATTCATATGTTTTATGGTTGATATGGCCCTTCTCATTCATTCCAATGGTTGTCTCAGGAACTAGTGTTGGCATTTTCTCCAAATGTTTTTTCCTAAACATCTATCATCAGTTTTTCACCTCCTCCCCTTTCCCTCTCTTTTATCTTTGCTGTCAATGCCACATGTGCCTGAGGGATAAGAACAGATATGTATTTTGTAGATTCCTCTGAATTTTGGATGGACACACCCGTGGCTGCCCCCTGACTAATTAGTAACAAAACATTAAGCTTCCTTCTTATTTTCCGCAAACCTTTATCTATTTCCGAAAACAATAAGGAAATATTACTGCACACTGAGGTCTGTGTGATTTAGGAAAATAACTAGCTTCAGGATGTAACAGTGTTAAAGACTATGTGCAAGTCATTTGTTAAGACATTTTCATACTGTGTGAACTTGTTTTAATTTGTGTTTAGTTACCACAGTTTAGATGCGTTATTCACAGGTTTAGACCTGTGTATTAAATCAACTGACACTGATGAATCACAGATCATATGTCACTGCAAGGTTGTAGTGGGCGAGTCCCTAGCCTCCAATTTTAGCAAGAATGAACACCTATAAACTTTCCTGAACATTTCACATGTTGATAAGACTAAATAGTAAAAATGTACATACCTATTCACATAGAAGGCATAGAAAAGTAAGTGGACAGCCCAATGTTCAGGAGTGAATTATACATTTGCTGACCAAATCGACTGGATACAGCGAACTTCCCAATTTCTTATCCACTATTGTTACTGTGCCTTTCAGCAGTATTAAAGGCTTTGAAGTCCTCCATTTGTTTCTTACCAGTATTGTAATAACATTTGTATCAGTGCCCATACAGGTAATAGCCACTAGCAGCCTAATCCAGCCTGCTATTCCAGCTGAAATTAAAAGATCCACTCCCTATTACTTAAAGAAGTAAAACTGCAATTCAAAAGATATAAACCTTTCTTCTTGTCTTTAATAACTATCAGTCAGGTCAAACCTGTTACAGTTATTACTTGTCATATTATACCATACAGCATACATTAAACATCTATAGACATTTCATTTCTCTATGCTGAAAATGACTGTATCCATGAAAACAGTATCATTAAGCTCTCGATGCTCGGTCGAGGGTGTAACTTCATTCATCATTGTGATGAGCCTTAATGAATGAGAAATGGCTACTAAGATCTGGCTAAAGGTGAGTTTCATGTAAAAAAATCAACCGGGAGGATTCAGGTATCTAATTGGTTCAAACTGTTAACAGTGTCAGAAGGATAGCGTCCACTGGATGGAGAAGCGGCCGGGTCGGCTGTACACGGAATCTGACCCAGTTACGTAACAGCAGCCAACAGGGCTTGTGGCATTGGTCCTGTGAACCAGTGATTTGCCTTGATGAACAGTGGAGTTACCGGCTGGTTTGATCTTTCATTCAAATCATGCGCTGGTGTTAGCCTACTTGTTGTTTAATGTGGCAATTAGTGCACATGAGTAGGAGCTCTGTGCCTCCGCCAGCTGGTGACTACAGCACAACACACTGTGCTTGAAAATAGCCTCCAAGTTTCACCCACTCCGGCTTTGAACCGGACCGACCGGGAGGTCCCCGATGTCCTGTCAAGACTGCTCTGGAGTCACGGTCAAGCAATCAAAGGAAGATGGGCTTTGATTGGGCACCACTGCTTTCTCTTCTTCTCTCAGTTGATGTGAGATTTTTAGTGTCAAAGACTGACTGATTGGTTACGTAAAGTAATCGCTCGGTAAAATGTAAACCCTGTTTATTTTTTAAAGAGTTGTCATCAACCGAGGGCCCCCATTGGGAAATGGAACATATTACATGCCATAATGTGTGTATAAAATCATCTGGGCTGTCAGCTTCATTTGTATACATCGAGGTCAGGATTAGTGTCTGCTCCTCGTTTCATAACAGGAAACGCCACATAAACCCATTGCACAGCTGAAGTCTTCTGATGATTTCTCTCAAAGTTAGTTGTTTTCTGTTGAAAAACAGCTCAACCATTTCAGCTTCAGTAATGTGCATACAAGTGGTCGAGTTGATGTATAAGCAAACACACAACACCTGGGATGTAGAGCTAGATTGATGGAAGATCCCAGAGGCCAAAAGGGCCTCTGTTTTCAAGAACCTTGAAAGATCCCTAAAAATATTTATAGAAAGTCTCAAGATCTGTATCCAAACATAAACTGTTTCATATACCGACCCCATACCTGTTTTTATGTCTAACCATTTTTGAGTCATAACTCCATGTTGTCTGATATTTCTATTGTTCTCTAAATAATAGAATATGCATGAATTGTGAACCATCAAACATGTATCCCCAGAGATATTTACTTTACTGCTCTTTCTACCCTTTCAGTCAGGTGGCAATATAGTTCTCTGAGAGCATCCTAACAGCACGGAGAATAGTTTTTTTTAATCTTGTAATTGCTGCCCCCTAGTGAACCTTCCATCTGCTGAATATGAAGAAGCTAAGTTACACAACAGGGATCTACAGCAAACAAAACATTTTTAAGTTGACATAGGCGTAGCCTAAAATGATGTCCCAGATTTAAAGTAACGGGTTCCAGAGCAGAAAAGGTTGTTTTGGCATCCACTATTTTAAAGTTGTAAATGGATGACACTTTTGACTTTATCCTTCCCAACTACCTGGTCACCGTGTTGGGAATTTCAACCTTCTTGGCTGACCTTTCCTGACTCACTCCCAGTTGACTACAAGAAAATGTCTGGTGCCATAAATGGAGATGTCCATGACCTGACAGACTACTTAATGGGAATTATGTACAGATGCGTCCTTTAACCCTACTCTATGGTCCCAGATAGAAGATAAACATAATTTGCCAGAATTATTTTGTAAAATGCACAAAAACAAACATGATTAAGTTTGGACTTTTCCTTGTAATGTTATGCACCATTAAATCCTCTATGAAAATGGTTTTGGAGACTTGTTTTCCCACTGGGCTAAGCATCCCTGAACTCCCCTGTGTACTCACAGGCTCAGTGGCTCCCCCATCAAGCTTGTTTACATGGCTTGTTTGGGATGGCGTGCAACCAAGCATGTTTGCATGGCTAGTTGTCCCTCTGACAGCTCACTGTCAAGTTTGTTTGCGCTGCCCTTGTTACCAGCGAGGGGGTTGAGGGGTTGCAACCTAACGGGGGGTGGGGATGCCCTATTCCATGGGCAAATCAGGGAACATTTCTCTATGTAGTGAAAGATGATAGCAGCGACGAGTGCTTGTTGCTAGGTGGGACAGTGAAGACGGACAATAGAGGTGCTTCCAGAACTGACAATGCCCCACTGTGCTGCTTTTAACTGGCTAAATCACAGTATCAAATAGCCAAACAAATAAAAGATGAATGACTGTATCATCATGACCTTGTGGAATCAGTTAAGTGTAAACCAACTTAACGCATTCTGTCAGAGGCATTCGGTACTTTGTTAACCAGGCAACCATTATGCACACCGGTCTGCCAGTGCCTTGACTGGACACCGGATTTCAAAATGTCATATTTTTTTTCAAGGTATCAAATTAATTAATCTTGCCTTTAATTAACTTTAGTTTAATTAACAGAGCAGCTCTGGCACACTCTTTGGCACACTTTTTGCTGCACAGATTCTTCTCAGAATGTTGTGAGTTAAAACATTAATAGTTAAAGAGCTGGAATACAGTTTACTGTACACAAACCCTTTTGCTACATTTCTCAGTGCTTGTACAGGTGAATGATTGTTCAAGACATCTGGGCCACATCCTGTGGATTTCTGAACCCAGGGAAGTGATTAGGAGGCTGGGAATTAAAACTGGCGGAAAGGGCCTTCCCTATCAATTGCTAACTTTACCAATCACCTTTTCATAATGGCCAACACTTGCATTTGGATTGTTTCCCACCTTCCCAATTCCCACTGCAGAAAAACATAATTGGTTCTGATAATTTTGTGTTTATGTATATGTCAACTGTATCTTCCTTCCATATTTAGTGAAACAGCCAGCAGAACAGCCAGCAGACAAGTGACATCCTTATGATGTCCAATGGTCAAGGAGACTACATTTCTAACGTTCTAGGGACATCCTAATAACACTCGGCAGGTAAATACTTTGTATTTTTCCACTACCAAAGTCTGAGACACTGGGAGAAGTGAAACTGTTTGATTGCTACATTTATTGGCCTCATTAAAGACATTCAAATGCTTCCTTCATAGCAGAGGATGAGCAATTGAACACTGGATGTCCCAATATGATCTATAATTTGCAAGATGCCTTCAACCCACTTCCTGTCTCTTGGTTTGTTGGCAGGAAGTCACATGATTCTGGCATCCTGCCGGGCATTTCTGCTCTTAGAGTTGAGTGTCATCAGTTAGAATCAGTGACAGGAGTAGCTGATCCTCCCTGTCAATGTCTGTGTCTTTTTTTGTCTGGGACAACAGTAATCAATGTAGGAAATGAGAAACAGGAACAAATACCATAGCAGCGTACTCTGCTTTGTCAAAATCTCTTTGCCCAAAGTAATGGTGCTTTCAAATGTTTCTCAATTTAAACCTATTTGGCTTGCTTAACTACAGTCCCCTCCAAAAGTATTGGCAAGGCAAATTCCTTTGTTTCTGTTGTTCGCTGAAGACATTTGGGTTTAAGATCAAAAGATGAGTATGAGTTCTGACCAAGAGTTCAGAATTTCAGCTTTCATTTCCTGGTATTCACATCTGGATGTGTTAAATACCACTCTTTGTTTAAACCCACCCATTTTTCAAGTGAGCAAAAGTATTGGAATATGAGACATGTTTCTTGTTGCCCAGGTGTTTCCTTTTAGGTTGATTGTTCAAATATTAAATAGCTCTGCATGACTAGTATAAGTTTCCATCCTTGGTTTAAACCTATAAAGACTGCATTTCTTGTTAAAGAGGATAAACCAACATGAAGACCAGAGAGCTGTCTATGGGAGAAAAGCAAGCCATTGTCAAGCTGAGAATATCCTTGGACAAACACTGAGCTTTGCAAGCACAACAATTTGAAATGTCCTGAAAAAGAAAGAAACTACTGGTGTACTGAGCAACAGACGTCGAGCAGGTCGGCCAAAGAAAACAATAATAGTTGATGACAGAAATATTGTGAGAAAACCCCAAAACATCAGTGACAACACCAACAACCTCTACAGTGCAGGGGTGTAGGTATCACAATCCACTGTTCGAAAAAGACTCAGAGAGCAGAAATATAGAGGCCACACCACAAGATGCAAACCATTCATCAGCAGTAAGAATCGGAAGGCCAGATTGAAATTTGCAAAGAAGTACAGAGATGAGTTTTAGAACACAATCTCATGAACTGATGAGACCAAGATTAATTTCTACCAAAGAGATGGAAAGGCCAAAGTGTAGAGAAATAAAGGAACTGCTTAAGATCCGAAGCATACAAGCTCATCTGTGGAGCATGATCATGGCTTGGGCATGCATGGCTGCTTCTGGAACAGGCTCATTAATATTTATTCATGATGTAACTGATAATGGTAGAAGCAGAATGAATTCAGAAGTGTACAGAAACATTTTGTCTGCCAATTTACGGAGAAATGCATTGAAGCTAACCAGGAAGAAGTTTATCATGCAGCAGGACAATTACCCAAAGCACACTGCCATCAAAACAAAGGACTTCATCAGGGGGGAAAGTGGAAGGTTTTAAACTGGCCAAGTCAATCACCTGATCTTAACCCAATAGAGCATGCATTTCACCTCCTTAAGAGGAGACTGAAGGGAGAAACACACCGCAACAAACAAGAACTGAAAGAAGCTGCAGTAAAAGCCTGGAATAGCATCACAAATGAAGAATGCAACAGTTTAGTGATATCGATGGGTTGCAGGCATGAGGCAGTTATTGCAAGCAAGGGTTATGCCACCAAATATTACATGTTATTTACTTTAAGATTATTTGTTCCATTACTTTTGCTCACCTAAATATGCTGTGGTTTAATACAAACAGTGATATGTCCTAAGTTGTTTAACACATCTAGATGTGAATACCAGGAAATTTCAGCTGAAATTCTGAACTCTTGTCTCATACTCATATTTTGATCTTAAACCCAAATGTCTTCACTGACCATGAAAAACCAAGGAATTTGCCTTGCCGTTCCAATACTTTTGGAGGGGACTGTATATTATCAAACATGCAACATCTTAACCAGCTGTGTAATAAACACAGTTTAGTTACCAACCTTAGCAGGCAAAATCATAAAAAAATACAGAAAGCATATTTCTTTTACGGCTGAGTATAGATCATGCAGTAGCTAACTGACAGTATATATACACACTCTATTTTTTAACTACCAGATCACTAATACCAACCATATCCCAATCTGACTGTATCTGGACCATATCTAAACCAGGACCTGGATACTCTTCATAGAGGCATGCAGGTGCAGTGGGAAGGAACAGGAATTTCAGTAGTGTCGGGCCTTGTTGTCTTCAGAGTTGAACTGGGAACTTGACACTGAGACGGTTCAGCTGCAAGAAAATAATCTATTAGCAAGACATTCCCTATCCCAAGACATTGTGGGATCTTAATCAACGTGTCTGTTGTACCTAAGACCAGAAGGCCCTAGCTCATTGTCTCAGGTCTCTGTATCTACAACAACCCACTTTTAGCTTAGTACCCAAAGCAAAAGGCCCTGATATTTGATTTTGCCATACTTAATAATGCTTACTGGTAGTTTGTCAATTGAAGTTCAAGGCCATGTTACATGCAGCTCGGAAAAGCATAGAGCATAACTCTTAACCTGACTCACTACAGGCATGTGAAAATAGCATCACTCTATTGTCATGAATTATTAATCTACAATATATGTTATCGGGTTGACATTGTGCTCACTCAGTGTGGTGACACCAATCGTGAGAAGGCTACAGAGATATTACAAAACAGAAACATAAGAAAAAAAATCTAATATTCATGCCAGAATGTTTATAATCCCGGAGTGATAAGTACTTTGTACCAAAGGTCACTGAGCAGGAAGTGTTGGAATTCTTTCTGTGGCGTCAGACAAAAAAGTTGTATGTATTACTCCCAAGTGCTCTGCAGTATTACACTGGCATTTGTAGGGCATTATAAAATATTTCATTTTTTGGGATTGATTATGTTTTCATTTTCCCATACTCTTGTTATGATCCTGTCAAACATGGCCATTGAGAATGCTACTATCTGTTGCAAACACCATGTGTTAAACAATCCCAGACAAACAGAGTATGGGTAAAATATTTTGTTGAGGAAAACATTGTGGTTGTATTCAACAAGATTTTTTGGAGAACGTTAGAAAAGTACATTTAGCTTTTCCAAAAATAATATTTTTTTGCACAGCAAACCCTGCTACTAACATTGATAATTTCCCAATTCAAGAATCAAAGAGAATGTGCTCAATATGCTGGTGACGCCTGCCAGGAGTCTGTTTGATTTCCTCAGATCATACACAAGTAATGTATGCATAATTGAGGATTAAAGATAACTTTGAAAACATAAATTGTCTGCTGAATGAAGTTACATGTAACGAGTAGAGTATATGATTGGTTCTGTTAAGATGACACAATGTAAGGAATGCCTATGGTTAGGATAACCCTAATGGGGTGGATAAGGCTGGCCATATTCAAACCATTAACTTTCAGTCTATCTTCTTTCATCAAACTAGTGCAATACCACTCCAAACTGAATTTATAAATCTTCTTATACACTGATAGGTGTCTTACTATTCCAATCATGGGGCTAACCATCTCCTTTGGCCATACATTGAGAAATCTGTCATTACTGCTGCTCTCTGATCAGTTCAGGTAGATCCCCTGATTCCAGAGTATTTTAGGAATGACAGGCAAGCTGGGAACCCTTGTGACAGTGGGAAATGTATGTTCTCTCTTGATAAACAAAACATAACAATTTAGAAATCTATGTGCTGATTTATAAGGCTTGTGATTGAAAGGTTTACAAATGGCCTAAAACGATTTAGCTGTCAAAGACTTGTTTCAACATGTTCCTTTGATAGTCTATGTTGAAGTGCTTTTAGATTAGATGATTAAATATCATAAATTGAACCAAACATGCCCTGTTGAACAGAAGATTTCAGTGTGATAATCTTCGACATCCAACGAGCGCGGTATTACTAAGCAATTAAGTAAACGTTTTTTGCAAGTGACCTACACCCGACTACATTCACCGGACGTCGTGGGATATTTTTCTTCCAGCCACGCGCCCCTCCCTGTAAACCAGTGCGCAGACTCTAAACTCTACTCTGTCAGGGCTAGGCATTCTGACAGTATGGCGGCGGGATACAGCTGGAAGGATGCTACTGTCCCCCGTGATATGTCTTTCGCCAACAGAATGTGAGTGGAATATCGACGGTATAGGGAAAGGATACAGCATTAAAGGCCTGTCTCCATGAACTCCGAGATGGCCCGGCTTGCCGACTACTTCGTAGTAGTTGGTTACGACCTGGATAAGAGAGGTGAGTGTTGGGCTAGCTATTTTCCTAGCTATGTGCTAGGTAGCCAATGCTAGCGTATTAGCTACGGTTCAGCCCTGGTAAACAGGAGGCGGAGTAAAGGGAGGCGGGGACGGGCCGGTACGGGACAAAACGGCGTCCCATTACCGTTGGGTGTCTAATCCGGCCGGGCACTGAAATACAAATCGCGGATTTCGAAGGCCTCTCGAAACAACTTAAGTCTTCTTTAACCCAGAGACGGTCTGGGAACTAGTGTCAAACCACAAGGGACGAATTTCAGTTAACGTGTGCATAGTTGCATCGTTTGCTGTCATGCAAAATGATCTATAATAATATCGAATCTAGTTCGCTACCTTGCTTACTAATATCGAAATTAACTTTCAGGCTTCAGCAGGTTAGGTGGCTGGTGTTACTAACTAGCTGATGTTACTAACTAGCTGATGTTACTAATTAGTAGTAGGAGACTAGCTTACGGCTGGCACATACATTTATGCGGATTTATTAAAACACTCGTCATTTATACAGCTAACTAGCTAAAGAGAAACCACGAGACAGTGTGTTCGTAATGCAAATGTTACACATTTGTCTTTGACGTGATTTAACATAATCAAGTCGAAATCAAAATCACCAGAAGGCAGTCGTTTTGTTCTTCTAGCCTGGTGGTTAGAAGAAGCAAAGTTACATATTTGATTAATAAAAGCCTAACTTGCACGCGTGAAGAACCAAGGCTTGATTTAAATATTTTCGGAATGGAAGAATTGTTGCTTTGTTTTCTTGGTCTGTTTTTGTTTGTGGATTAACCTAGATGGCTTTGCCCCTCCCCAAGCCCGCTTGAACCAGAGCTGCCAGAATGGAACCCAGTAGCTCAGTCCATCCTTCTGTTGTGTTATTGGGGCTTGGAGTGTTTCGGACTGTTGTCTGACGCTCCCCGAGTTTGTTCCATGGCCTAGATCCGTGCAGTATAATGGCTAGTTCAACATGAAATATTCAAGCCGCCTTACCCGAAGAAAGTATGTAGCAAGTCGGAAACGTATAAGGCAGGAGTCTTTTTTATTTATAGAATGAATTTGTCAATTACTTATTTAGATGGAGCATGAATAAATAGAATAACATAAATCCTATGTATCTGGATTGTTATTACTTATTTTATGGCTTACAACAAGAACAGACAACGGACTTTATTTTTCTTTGCATGTTCTGCATCTCTGTTTGAAGGGGCAAAGACGTGCAGGGATTGGTGGCAGGATGTTATAATATGGATGTTGCATACACTGCAGAATGTCTCTTCTTCCTGTTTCTACGCTGCTGTTCTTGCTGCTGAATGCAGACTAGGCCTGTGAAGCATCTGGAAAGCAGACATTAAAACCCCAAGCATTGAGGTGATCAAGGAGAAAAGAGGCCTCTGTACCCAATAAAAAACAACACTCGGGGTGAAAATCATTGGGCTGTTAGTTGAAACCCTTGTACAGCAGCCCAGTGCATATTAAACCACTTATTGCTGTGTCATGAAGCTTATTCTTTAAATCCTGGATTTAGCTTCTCAACAACACACATTGTGATGTGTTGTTTTCCGTATCACTGACTGGATACGCTTTACCTTAAGTGGATACCCACTCTTCTGTATGGTGATCGATACTCCAGCCTGATGCTCTGTAATCTGTTAGGCGGATGTGTTCTACGGGCAATGACATCATCTTCAGACATAACTTTCGCATGGCAGACAGGGCTTATTACCGAGTTGCAGGTTGCTTGTTCTGACACAACAGGTGTGGCGTTACTTCTGTGTTTTGACATACACACACACACACAAGCATTGACACAGGCTTGGATTGTTTCAAAATTGTCGCAGCTGACTGAAAATTGGGTGTGCCAGGTGATCCGTGTTCGCAAATTGCTACCTATGACTGTTGTTTGTTGTAACATCGCTGTATTTCTAGGGAATATGGCCTTTGTGTAAAATGTCATGAAACATGAAATTCAGGAAGGGGGGAGAGTCTTCTGCCTGCACCTGTCCTTCTGCTGAGGGTCATTAGCATACAGTAATACTGGAACGTGCAATGTAGAGCATTCATCCAAACAAAACCTCTCATCACCATTTGAGGCATATTTGGTCCAGGGGCATGATTTGACAGTAATGTTATTCTTTTAGTGTTGTGAGAGTATGACACATGCCTGCCCTGATGGGGTCAGCTGCCCCAAGCACATTGCCTACAGCTTCCATTCACACTCTCCATTATACACAGGGGTGTTGTGTTGCTTGAAACTGTTCTCAAATCTGGATGTCAGCGTCAGACTTCACATGTAGAACCAAGATGGCTGATCTGTTGCCCGGGTGTGGTCAGCCTGAATGGGTTTTCTTCTGAACTGCGTGCAGCTTTGTTTTGACAGTCTCTGAGAACACTGCAGCAAATCGGATGCTCCGTCCACGGGGCTCCCGGACCAGCAGGAAACGGGAAAGAGGACCTCTGGGAGATGTTTAGAGCGAGAATCCAGATTGTCCTGTGTTGTGTGTCTTTGCTTTATGACACTGGGAGAGGGGTGTGTGCTAGCATGTGGGTGGGGAGCTGTTGGTCATTTTGTAGAAGGCTCATGTGTGGCTGCATTCCATGCTCAGCCGCAACACACACACACACACACACACACACACACACACACACACACACACACACACACACACACAGCTCTCCATTCTGACCCTTCTTTTCTAGCTCCCTCCCTGGCTGCTGGAGGGGTGTTACTGTTTGTATGCCCCAGTGGGGGTATGGACAGACTGCAAGGGCAGTTGTTTTTCACCCGGGAGTGACAGATCTGGCACAATGAAATGGTCCGGACCGAAGCTCAGCACTGTGCCTCAGCTCCGCTCACAACAGCATGCAGCCCGGCCAGAGGCATCCCGATCCGTGTAGAGGATAGGAACATGGAGAATGGCACTGCCAGGAGTCATGCAGCGTTGTCCCATTCATGATAAAATGAAATAATTAATGTCAACAGGTGATCAACCATTTTGGCCTGTACCGGTAGGTGATTCCAATAGTCACTTCCTTAAGCACCATAATGTTGAACCATTTCAAGGCGTCACATTTCGACCCAAAGTAAAACAAAAACACGCAATGGGTACGCTAGGGACCAACGGGAGAGGGTGAGAGAGGAGTGCTGTGGTTTTGCCAGCGGTGTCCGTCTTAGTCTGTGAGCTGCCACTTCCCCTCTGGTTCCAGAGCAGGGGCGAGCTGCATCCACTCAGGACCTCCAGGAATAGAATCTGACAATCTGTCTTTCATAGGGGACTGAGGCATGCTGCTGGGAGGACAGAGGCCTGAGTGTGTGATGTTCGTGCCAATGTGCTTCTGTTTGTGTTGCTGCACCAGTTAACGACGTCCCAAGTATTTCTGTTTCTCAGCGTCTCAGTGTTTTGGCATGGCATGTTTCTTAGTGTCCATGTGTTTTTGGCATGCCGAGAGGCACTGGTCATGACACGGTGTGTTGGGAATCTTACCATGCTTTACCTCAGTCTGTCATGATGATAAAAAATACCTCCAGTTTTGGTGAGGGGGTGTGTCGGCTGGCTGGCTGACTTTGTCATGTCTGACAACACCAACTGAAGTCTTCCACGGCACTATCATTCACTACGTATTTCTGTCTGACGCATCTTCCATTCCTGTCAGTTAGGTGAGTCATTCCTATTATGTGGTGCCATATCTGTCACCAGGGAAATATCATTTCTTATTTAGAGTAAAATACTAGAACTATAAATTCCCAAAGTTTCTAAATACGAGGGCATGTGCCCTTTTCTGTGAAATCACACATTGAGGATGAAAATTAATTGTATGTGTTTTGAACATTTTTTTTCTGTCATATCCCAAGGCATTTTCTCACCAGCTTCTATGAGATATGTAAAGCAAGTCCTGGTTAATATCTCTAATCAGATTTATTTTCCGTGTATATTGTAATTATTTCAATTTTCCTGAAATTACTTTCATTTAATAACCACCGGGTTCGAATCTTGAGAGGGTAACATTTTCTGTTGCGGACCTGCTGAACTAGGCTTGCCTGATTTCTTGTTTGTTTGTATGTCTCTCTCATATATTTCCACCATGTTATGCTGAATTAAAGCGAAAATGAAACAACGTTCATTTTTCTAAAATATGTTTGGTAGAGTAGTTTGAATCCTGGTCAGGTGTTCAACTCACTATTTCTGACAGAGCTATAGCTAACTGTTCTGCTGTTTTGGAACCTGAAAAAGCTTGTTCTAAAAAACATAATCACTTATAAGCATAGTAATTTAGAAAAGGTTGCTGGTAGCTTCCTGTCTTCGTAACTGGTGACTGAGTGTGCTGTGTAATGTCTGTTAAATAATACATACATTCCCAGTGAGAAAAATCTTGAATTAAGCCAAACGAATTGTAGATGAGACAAATATTTTCAGCGGCTCCTTTAAGGGCAAGGGGTTACCGTGGTAACAGCCACTTGTACGTGACTGTCTGGTACTTCCTTTCCTGTGTCACCCACTAGCTTGACTAACTAGTACAGTACTAATCTGAGGTTGTTACCAAGAGCTGCAGTTTTAACTCAAACAATGATGAACAAAAACCAGGAAAGGGAACAGAACAACATAAATTGCAGAGTCACCTAAGGACAGTTAACCCTCATTCCGGTAGACTACTGTGTGTAGTCTGACACCCACTGCTGTCCATGTTTTATAAAATAGCTACAATTTGCAGTTGAACTTAGAAACCAAAAATCGGAAACACTTTTTAAAACAGTGATGGCAGATTTGTTCGCTGTAAGTCAGCACTTTCCTATTCTCACACTTGACTTGATTTTTGCTGTTGCGGAGAAGCACGTGAAACACGTGTGCTGTGTAAAGGCCTGTTTTAGTGTGACCACTTCCAGTGAGGGAATTTCATTTTTCCATCCAGCTGAAAGGCCCAATGACCACTTCGCCTGAAATCAATGTCTTTTTTAGAAGTGACTTTAGGCCACCCACGGAGATGTTATTGTCACCTGGAAATTCCACCCCTGGCTTTGGTCCAAATCGGCCAGACATTTTAGGTACTTATTGTTGCCTAGACATTGTCTTGGAAGTACTCAGCAACTCCTTGTCTAGAACAATCCACAATCTTTAGGCATGGAACAGTGTTAGGATTGAGGGTAACCAGGCAAGATACTTTAGTTTCTCCGCTAGAGTCTTCTTGCAGATAGGTGGGTGTGGCTATTTGATGGCCGCCTGTCTGCTCTCAGGATTTCTCCTTATTCATGAGGTGGAAGGGCTGTCCCCAGGCCCTGCGGTCTGCCGCCATCCCTTCTGTTTACATACACATGGCTTTAGTGGAGCTGGCTCCCTGTTCTCCGTCTCTCTCATACGGATTCCTTTACAGGTATTGACAGTTTATCATTGGCGATAAGTGTTCCCTGAACAGCGTCTTGTGCCTGTGTCTAGACTGGTTGTGATCAGTGTCCTGGGGGGGGGGGGTCTTCCCTGGAATTTGGAGAATGTGTTTCCCCTCACCCCTCCTCTGCCTGAGCCTTTACCCTTATGGCCATGACTGGGGCATTTCCCTGTCAGCCTGGGGTTAGGGCAGTAATGATTCCAATCCTCCCAGGGTAATTCAGTGGTGGGATAGATTATGTTAGGCCGTTTATATAGGGTCAGAACCCCCTCCCCCTTTTCACCATTGGTGTTTCAATTTTGTCTCTGAAAGAAGGAATTATAATCTGGTGTCCCACTGTGTGATCTGATCCCGCACACAGCATCTGGTTGGGGACAGCGGAGGCCTTGATGATTGGTCCTGGGCTGTATAAGGTGGGCCTGTGATTGGATGATTATTTGTTGTAGTTATTTCCTCAGACAGTCACGCCTACCCCCTCAACTCCCAAAGCTCTTTGATTTATGGTTCCAGATTATTGCTGTCAGCTGATCATCCTCTACCCTGACCCCACATGTCATGCAACCCCCTCGCCGGTAGGTCACCCCAGATTTAAGGCTTTCTGTAAATAGATTTCTTTAAGCATGGACCACAGAGTCTTTTCCACCTGTCTGTGTATGTTGTCCACCGGGCCCTTATAACGTTTTTACAAATCGGATTATCCAGAGTGACACATTATTGCTTCATTCGTTTAGTTTCTATTGTATTAGAAATTAGGGGTGATTTATATGTTTCAAGTGCTATAGGTACAAATTGCCAACGCAAGAATGCAGCTAATTAATTAGCTGTAGCTGCAGCTCTGCAGAATCAGAGCTTCTGTATGATGAGAGGAGCAGGGAACGACAAAGATAGCAATCATGTCGACTCCCGCTAGCCTGGTAAACAAATGTACAGCTTGTTATTTATATTTCCTAGTAGACTGGGTCTTGACTGCATCCAACTGAAAGAAGTGAATAGAGCTGGCTAGCTTTGCTAGTGTAGTTGAGAATGCTAAACGTTTCACTGTGCACTCTCCCCTTCCAGTTAAATTTTTTATTGGCTAAATAGCAAGCCCTATGTTTGGTGCTGTGCCCTGTCCTCATTTTAACATGTAGTTCATTTGAAATACATTCTTGATGGAGGCTCAAGCATGAATTTAATCTCGTACCGATTTAAAGATGTTGCGAATGGGTGACAACAGCAAGCTAATGTGCTAATTTATTATTTAACTTTTTTTCATATTCTTTCAATGGTAACAAGTAAAATAAATGCTCTGATGAAGGTTGGTTGAATGATAGCTAAAATAAATTGAAAGCTGCATGCAAAGTCCATTTGTCACATCCTTAGTGAATTGCTACTGCACAAACTGTTCATGTAATGAGGGCCAGATGTAGCTAAAACACCAGGGTTTACACCCTTACTCTATAGTGCCAAATGATTTGAATGACATGGGTTCAGGGCCCTAACGTGAAAGATTTCTCAATCAGTTGTCTGAGCAGTTCTACTCCTGACGGTGACAGCAGCTGTCTTCCATCATAATACCCGTCCTCTGTAGGATCCCCTGTTTAGATGATTGTGGCTTTAAAACACAATGTCTGGCAAATAGATTTTCAGTATGTTGCATGAACACTGTGGTGTGAGTATTTGATTATCAGCTGATTGGGTTTCCTCAGTGCCGCAGTTGTACCTGTTGGATAGCAAAGTTATGCAGCTGGACAATCATTTTAGTCTGTTAGTTATTTCTGTAAAATAGCAGCCACATTAGGCAACATTTATCAAAGTCCCCTCATTCTTCTTTTGCTGGACGGGAAATGAAGGGGCCAGATTCACTGCCAATGAACCAATACACTGAAAAAGGATTATTATCTGGAGCAACATTTTATATAATTCAAATGGACTGCCATTTAGTTTTTATGTCTGTGCATATTTGTACTGTTAGTTGATAAAAATCCCCAAAACTAATATTAAGACAGCCAAAATGTTAAAAAGAATTTAGGAACAATAATCTAAAAGATTATTTAGGGCCACATTTTGTATATTAACCCTGGTTAATTGACAGGAAACTTCTGCTGTTCTTTCTCTTCTACAGTAAGGACCTATGGAAAAGTTGCAGGGATGAGAAGGTGCCTGATTGAGTGCCAAAGGGAGGCTTGTTATGTTTTTTTCTCATACCAAAACATTTGGAGACCACTGAAATGGACGTTTGTGTGTCTTATGTTCTTGGTTCTCTGTTAATATCTGTAATTGTTATAGTTTATTAACAGCACTTGATAAAATTATAACTCCAGCTCAACAATTCAGTTGTGCCCAAAAATGTATTTATGTGTGCCTAGATTTTTCAAATTACGAGCATGTGCTCTTTGTAAAAACTGCCCGTGTAGGGCCCTAAAAAGACAAATTAAAACCATGACAATGGATTGGGTCAAACATGCTTTCTATTCCCTGTTCTGGTCTGTCTTATTCAGACAATATGGGGTTGATTAAGGTTGAAGATATTTTGTTGCCTGAACTCAAACTGAGATCTTCCACTGCACTCTGTTTTGGAACATATTTCAGTCTCCATTTAAGTCCTTTCAGTGAATGGTTGCTGCCTTTGATTCACATGTACCACTGCAGCATGGTTTTAACGCCACTTACCCATGTGTGTTTTTGCTCTGACCTATCCCATGGTTTAAACGCTACTAACCCATGTGTGTTTTGGCTCTGACCTATCCCATGGTTTTAACGCCACTTACCCATGTGTGTTTTGGATCTGACCTATCCCATGGTTTAAACGCTACTAACCCATGTGTGTTTTGGCTCTGACCTATCCCATGGTTTTAATGCCACTTACCCATGTGTGTTTTGGATCTGACCTATCCCATGGTTTTAACACTACTAACCCATGTATGTTTTGGCTCTGACCTACCCCATTGTTTTAACACTACAAACCCATGTGTGTTTTGGATCTGACCTATCCCGTGGTTTTAACTATACTAACCCATGTGTGTTTTGGATCTGACCTACCCCATGGTTTTAACACTACAAACCCATGTGTGTTTTGGATCTGACCTACCCCATGGTTTTAACACTACTAACCCATGTGTGTTTTGGCTCTGACCCACCTAGTTGCTTTCTGGGACCATTCAGACATTTAGGTAGTTCTAGAAATTATCTTGAGGTAGTTTGATCTAGGCTCTGTGCGATGAAGAAACAAGCATCCATCATTGGGTGGTGTCATAGAGTTCAGCCAGAAAGATATTCAGATTTTTTTTTCCTTAGTTGATCTATAACAGTGATGGACTACGTATGCTAATCCACGAATGAACTCCATTCAAGTTACTTGTTATCTAGTAGCCTCTGTGCTGCTGCTGGCTGGCCAGCCGTGTTCACTGTGAATGTGTTCCATTCTCCAAGAGGAATGTGCCCCTTATGAACTGTTGCAAGATCTTGACCTCAATCCTTAATCAGTGATAAGTAAAATCCATGACATCGTTTCTGGACCTGAGTGCTGAAGGTTTAGTGACAGAGCCGGCATGTTCTGTACTGTTAATATACAGTTGTGCTAAAAATGCATTCTCTTGGAGAATTGGTAATATATGTACCACTTGTAAAGAAAACATGAGTGAGTCTTATTTCTTGTGGGATTCACATTCAACTGTAGGTCATAGAACGGCACAATCATAAAACAAAACATGGCAACAAATAAAAAAATGAACCGACCCCTGTTCCAAAGTCTTCATAACCTAAGTCCTTAATACTGTGTATTTCCCCCTTGAGAAATAATCACGTGTCTTTTTCCAGAGCAGCCTGTATTTCTCCTGAGGATTCCTGTGGGTTTTCCCTTTGTATATCGAACATTTCTACTGGCAGTTTTGGCTAAAATCTTTCTTGTTCTACACGACCTTGGCTTGGTATCTAGAGATACCCAAATGTTCCACTTATTGATAGGTGATTGAACAGTTCTGACTGGCATTTGCAAGGCTTTTGATATCTTTTGATATAATTTTCCATCTTAATAAAGTTTCATTACCTTGTTTTGCAGGTTTTTTGACAGTTTTTTCTGCCCCTCATGGCTCAGTATCTAGCCTGTTCAGTGCATCTATGTGAGAGCTAACAAACTCATTGACTATTTATACATAGACACTAATTTTCACCTGTGTGTGTCACATATTGTGTCTGTAACAAGGCCAAACATTCAAGGATATGTAAACTTTTGATCAGGGCCATTTGTGTGATTTTTGTTATTGTTATAATAGGAGCCAAACAACTCTGTGATAATAAATGGCTTCATATGATATTTTTAGGTAAAAGACATGATCAGGCATATTTTCAAAATCAATGCCAAAATTTCACAATTTCTGCCTGGGTATGTAAACTTATGAGCACAACTGTATAAGCTGAATGGACAGCAATCAAATGAATATGTTTCATACAGAACATTCACCTTTATGGTTTGATGTAGAAAATGTGACACATGTGTCTGTCTAAGACCCACTGAACCTAGCATAAAAAAGGAAGAGACAGAAATAGAAGATAAATGACAGACACAGACCACAGTAATAGTTTGAGTGATAGCTTGTTGGTCAAAGTGCAGTACTTTTGAACATAAAGTGCATTTAGGTTTCCTTTTGAATACAACCTCTTTCTCTCAGAAGGGAGAACTTCCTCTCCTGGTAAGCTCACTTTTTTGTTTGGGGTGTTTTGGAGAGGGGGCGGATGGAAGGGGTATTAGTTTAGCAGGAAGGATGTGAGTTCGTTGAAGAGGTTTTTGCACAAAGAAAATGTCCCTCATGGTCACCATGGTGATGGTGGTTGCCAGAGGGAGTCGCCCCCCCCCTTGTCTGTCTGCAAGCCAGTGTGGGTTGCTACTGGAGACCGCTTTTAAACATACTGGGTTAATCGTTTTTTACATGGGGATATTTATGATCCCGGTGTCTGTCTGCCATTGTCAAGTTGAGAATTAGCAAAACGGTTATCTGGATACCATTTGTTTACAAATATATTGGCATACTGTCCAGTCATTATGGATCCTGCCCAGTCATTGAGTCAAGTACGGGGTGGGCCTGCACTGCTGCTTTTAATGAGTGACTCAGCCTGAGCCATATTAACATCAACATCGCTTTGTTTCTGTCTTCGTCTGTAGAGTGAAAACGCTGGCCGAATCTGTGACAGAGAGGGCTCTGTGAGTGGGTGCGGTGATAGGCTTGTTAATTGTGTGTTAGGTGTTGTGTAGGTTGTATGTGTGAGGGACAGCACATAGTGGATCTGTCTTGTGGTAGAAACTAGGGCTGCAACCACTTGTCAGTGACGTTGATATCAGTTATTGTTAAGGCTGCTTGCTGTGAAATCATCTATGACGTTTTGCATTTCCCTATTTTTCCGACTCTATATTGGAATGTATTGTATTTCCTCCAATTATTCAATGTAAATGAACGATTTGTCTGTGGCCCAAATGGGGACACATCTCTAGTCGTATGTGGTTTTGCCTCAGAAGTGTGACAAATGCAGTAACCATGGTCTGGTTACCCAGCCAGCTTTAGCACCCAGCCAGCTTTAGCACCCAGCCAGCTTTAGCACCCAGCCAGCTTTAGCACCCAGCCAGCTTTAGCACCCAGCCAGCTTTAGCACCCAGCCATTTAATCTTTCATCAACCTGATATTGAATCACATCGCACAATGATATTGCTGTAGACCAATGCATAAACCAAGCGTAGTATGACGTAACACACACACAGACGCACAGGGTGTTGCAGTAACCATGGTCACCAACTGTCAAGTCACTGTGGTGTGAAGACTTAATGCAAGAAGCTGTGGTAGATCTGTGGTCTGAGGCCGAGAACACGATGCAAACAGGCTGCTGCTAGCAGCCTTTCTTTACTCTCCATCCAAGACCCCATCATCAGTCTACCGCCAGTCATTATTATACCACCCGTCTGACCTGTAAAACACAGTGTTTTCAGTCTTGCATTGAAACGCTAGTATTTGTTCTTCATAGGTTCTTGTTAAATGAAGCAGATTTATTATTTTTTTTGCTTATGTGTCCTTCACATGATATTTAGGTTTTCTTATGGGGCTCTCTGGTCCATCTGTAGCAGACATGGTTAACTCTCAGTAACACACCGGTTTGAATGGCAGTACATATTGCCAAGGTCCCAGACAGTCCTGGCCCTAATACAACCCCCCACCTTCTCCGGTGTCCCCACCGAGCCCCATCCACCTCCAGTTGTTCTTACCCAACAGCAGCTCCAGTGCGTCAGACAGTCCTGTACGTCGCCCAGTTCACCACACGTCTTGGCAGCGCTCAAGTCTGACAGTGGTTATTGAGAAACTCTCCTTTTACAATATATGCTGTTACCTGTGAGACTTCGTAGCAGGTCCACCTGTCCAGATCCGTTACGGCTCACTGCTGAGGAGTCACTTTTTATCAGCTCTCATAGCCGTGTCTGGGCCGTGACAATCAGGTTCACTTGCCATATCAAGGTCGGGTGTTTTGTGAAAGCACTTTGCGACAACTGCTGATGTAAAAAGGGCTTTGTAAAATACATTTGATTGATTGATTGATTGATTGATTGATATCTGATTCAGGTCAAGGACTCTTTGATCTGAACTGATTCAGTAACACAAACAGGGTTTTTGGTTAACTGTGTTTTAAGGTTCCCTGGAGTTAGGCCCAGGCTTAATAAGGATAATAATGGCTTTATAGGTGCAGAGCTTGGGGCTGTTGTCAGGGCTGCTCTTTGGAAGAGCCCAACTCACACCATTCACACCTAACATCCTATCTCACCTGTTGGCCACAGTTTAAAGTGTGAATAACTTGCTCATATTTTCACTGCATTGCCATTTCACACATTGCATGTGTCACAAGGGGAATGTTTTGACCAATAACCAGTAGGCCTTACATTGAACTTTCACCCAAAGTGAGATTCATTAGGATTTGCAAGTGCTCAGCCTGTGCTATGACAATTGCAGACATACTGCTAAGCACTAAAACCAAAAGCCATACCTTACTTCTTCAAATAACAGACTCTGTCCGGTAAAGGGTCAGGTTCTCCATTCATCTGACCATATCAGAAGGTATATATTGGATCTGTCCATGTCAGTCTTCTATACCATATTAATCCTTCACATGGTACAGCCGGCCAAATGTAGGCAGCTGCTGGGTCATTACTGTAGTAATCAGTGCAGCCTATTAGTCTAGTTAAGGATTTGCTCAAATGGCTTCATCATTCTTGTTTTCAATACTTTGGCTATTTGCCTAGTAGGCGGTCACTGCAGACTGGTTCCAGCGGGTTTGAAGTTAACTGCTGAAATGTTTAGATGAGCGCTCAACCTCAAGTCCACTACCTTTGCACAGTTCCTGTTATCAGCATATGCGTGTTGATTGCAGTAGCTAGATTGCAAAACTGATGACTGCTCTGATGATTTTATTAGCAGTAGCCTTTTGAAGGATGGAAAATGTGGGTCGTTCTCATGCGGAATAATAAAGACTTCTCAGCGTAGAGCAAAAAATACATTGGCAAGTTATGGGCCTGAAACGTTCTCCGATTTGTGCGGCGTGACTGGTTGAACTCTTCTGTCACCCGTGCCTTGCCACGCCCACTGCCTAAGCCTGTTTCCTTTGAGATAATAAACAGCACAGCACCATCTACGACTTGCCCGTCCTGATTTACCAGGCTACCTGAGACAATGAGCAGCGTGGGTAGTGACTAGGGGTGTAACAGTACGCATATTTGTACCGTGCTGTTCGGTAAAGGACGTTTGGTTTGGTACGCGCTGTGATCAGAATGACTATAGACTCGTTTTAACTGGTGCTAGCCCGTCAATACGATGGATCATTCAATGGAAATAGAAACATTTCTGCACTTTAGGGTAAAACACCAGTGTTTGGCATATGTAGAAACAAGCGAAGAGAGGCTACTGTCAGGACATGAGTGTTTATTTACAACATTCTAATTTGTTTTTGTACTGTGCTTGTGTGCATACCATCTCTATCATAATTCTTGTTTTAAATATTTATATTAGGGAATGATATCGACATTAGTTGTGTGCTTTTGTATTGTTAATTAATTATTGCTAATTTAATGAAATAACAGGTTAGGGCCTAGGGTGTAGCAGTTTTGCTTGGGAACCTTGAAACTTGTCCCATATGGTTGGAGTCTTCATGTCATTCTAAAATGGAAAGTCCTCTTCTTTTAAAGTGGAAGCCAATAACTTTTGTGTCTGAAAGCCTTGAAATCCCATAGAGATAGAAAAAACTGTGCATAGGGAGTCCATTAGCAGTACCTCTAAAACACTAAAAGCGAGTGTGTGTTTGTGTGCCTCCTTCATGCTTCCTTTGATTAATGGAAATCCTAAGAGCTTTTTTTTTCTGTTTTCCTGATCCAGCAACATGCACATTTTGGAAATCATGGAAATGTTGGTGCTGGAATTGGACTGTAATATTCCCTCATCCAAATTGGACTGTAATATTCCCCTCATCCTAATTGGACTGTAATATTCCCTCATCCCAATTCATGGCGTCAAGGAAAGTGGTCTTGGGTTTCCTGTTGTTGCCAGATGGTTGACTTGACGCAGTGCTGCTGAGAATTGATTGTCCGGATAGGACCTCGCGGGTTTGCTAGGAGTCCCTGGTGGGCCGAGCGATAGTGGGGAAATGCAAAGAGGATGGAGGGTAACTCGTCCATCACCCTCGCAGCCTCACTTCACAGAAGTTAGACATTCACCTTTTACAACCAGTGTCCTGTCAAGTAACGTGTGCCATGAACTACACAGAATGCACTGCAACTGGCTCTGCAGGGCAGTGTTTCAAGACACGTATACTATGGTGTAACAAAAAGACAGAGAACTGTACTGCTGACCGAAGACATGTCTGTGCTTGTCTGTCTGTGACAAAAATTGCTGTGTCTGTCTCACTGAAGGATGTCCTGCAGCCTGATTCTACGCTGTGCCATAAAGCCTCTCACTTATCTCCCCTTTCCACCCCAATCACTGCCCGAGCCTGATAGCATATCTCAACTTACCAATAGAAGAATCACTCGGCCAGGGTGTGTACCAGACTGTATCGGTTACTGTTACTGCCGTCTACTTTGAGACATACTTACTAAGGTCATTTTAGGAGATGATTACGACACTTTACTTTTACATCTTCAGGAAGGAAACCGCTAGAGTTACATACAAATTAGTCCAGTTGTTTTTACCCAAATTATGCGTTCAGTTCCTCATCATTGCTTTAACTCCACTGGATGATTGAAGATTGACACACTCTTCCTCTAAGCATCACGCGTGTAGATGGCATGTCTTCTGTTATGCCGTTGGCTCTGTAGTCGAGTTTGGTGTGGCTACAACGGCCTGTTTCTATTCCCTCCGTCTGCACACTCGCTTTATTCTCACACACTCCCTGTGAGTCACTATATTTGAACAACTCTGGCTCATTTGTGCAGTATGTAGCAGTAGTGCAGGTTGAAAATGTACTGGTTTTTAATGTCATGTGTTTTGGATATGCAGGAATCTTCCTAATATCTGGTATCGGGGAGGATCCCCATTGGCTTCCATTCACTTCATGGTTGCATGTATTTCTGCACACCACTTTTTATAGAGTGACTATTTCAGTATTTGTGGCCTTTGTGGCAGCTTGCCAGTTTTCTTTGAGCTTTCATTAACAAGGTGTTTTCACCCACAGTACTGCTTCTTATTTGGATTTTTTCTCATTATCACACCATTCTCTGTATACCTGCCTGACTGCGGATTCTCAAAGTACCGTTTTGGTTCACCACGCATGGTCGCAGGTCGATTTAATGACGCATCGAAAAGACTTTGGCATCCAATGCTCTGCTCCGGTAGGGCTGCACATTGTTGGCGATTCATCATGTGCTATGAATCAATCAACTTGCATAGTATTTATATGCATAGTCTTTTTTTTGTCCCAGAAAATATCAAGTGAACACTGGCACAGCATAGAGCCCTGTCTGTCTAACCCCCAGAGCCTGGTGAAATTAACGTTCTACGGAAATGCCAAAATGTACATTAGTTTGAAAATCAGCAAGAGACTACTTTCCAGCCATACTATTGGTTCCAATGAGCCCATACTATTTCTTGGCATTTAAAGGGCATGTAATATATTGTAAGCCAAGTGTGGGCAACCATTTTGTCTGTTTGATTTATTTTTCAAAATCGATCTGTGAGTCAGAAAAGTTAAGTTATTGTAATATGTACTGGTTCATCACAATTGGTTTTTAATCTTCATTTTGGTCCTGGTTCCCTTCCTTAGGAAACAAATTTTACACACAACTGAGCCCTGCCTGCTTGCCATAGTTTCTGTTTGTGTATTGTGACTGGGCTCCTGGTCGTTTTTCTGGGATAAAGACGGATGCTTTTCATCTTCTCTCCGACTTATGCGGCATTGAACCCAAAATCTTGATTGCAGTGATTGGTCCCATGAAGAGGCATTGCAGAGTGAATGTGTAAAGGCAACTGTCTGAACAGAGAAGCTCCAATTATGGTTAACTGGGTGGTTTGTCGAGGTTACATAAGAAGGTCTTTGTCATTCTGTTAAGATGAGCTGCACTAATGTCTTAGCTGAAGTCTGAAGAGAAATCATACTCTGTGATGGATAAATGGCAAGTATGGTGTGCCAAGAAAATGTTTGCCTGTTTGTGAGTTAGCCCAGTACGAGGCCTGTTCCTTCTGAGTCATGATCCCACAAGACCAGGTTTAGACCAGAGGGCCTTCTACCACAAACAATAAGCTAACTGTGTAATGAAGAAACTGTAGGAATCAATTACATCGACTAGGCCCTGACAGATAAATTGACTCTTAACATTTCTGTATTGACCTTTGACCCCGCTCCCTCTCTCACTCTCTAGGGGGCAGTGAGGGCCAAGGTCGCATTCTCCAGCGCTTCCCTGAGAAAGACTGGGAGGACAATCCTTTTCCACAAGGCATAGAACTGGTAAGTAATGTGATGTAACTAACATGATCCACACACAAAAATGCACAATGTCGTTCATTTATACCCGACATTGCATACATCATGGATTGCCAAAGAAAGGCTGCATAATGAAGGGATCAACTTAATCCAGGCTCCTTTACTGTTAATATGTATTTAAAGTCACTCGCTTAGCCCTCATTCCTGGATTGATGACCATTTTACAGTCTGTTTTAACCAAATAATATGCTGGAGATTAGAGGTGAGTCATGCGAATGCAAAGGGGACTTAACATTCCACACTGAACCATGTCACATTAAAACTAAAGACTGTTCTAATTTACCCAAGAAACACCCCAGTCTGCTGTTTTCAATGGGGGGGGTATTGATGTGGCTCGGGCAGAACAAGCAGGGAGGCGGTCGGAATCAAGCAAGAACTAGCTATACCCCCTTTACATGTTCTTGCATGTGTGCTTGTTGTTAGGGAATGGCTACTCTGTGAGGTGTGGATGGGCATTAACTTGAACCTGCTTTGCCCCCTAAACATTTTGTTCTTAACAGTTATAGAGACAGAATAATATTTTGATCAATGACGCTGGGTTTCCTATCATCACCATATTTTCTAGTGATTGGGAATGCTTTTCATTTCTACATTTGATGGAACATCTAGCTACATGCTCTTTGTTAATGGGGTATATTTTTAATGATCCCTTTCTCCTTCATGTTTAATTTTTTTCTATGTATTCCACTTCTCTCTCCCACTATCTGTCAGTTCTGTCAACCAAACGGGTGGCAGTTGGTTCCAGAGAGGGAACCACCGTCGTTTTTTGTGTCGGTTCTGACTGACATCAACTCAGAGCGCCACTACTGTGCCTGCTTTACGTTCTGGGAGGGCCTGGACAACCCCCAGGTGAGAGATTGGTTAGGGCCAGAGACTCACTACTCCAACCACATGATACTAGCCGCTATCCTATGTGCCAATGTTACTTAGGCAATGAAAACAAGACAAAATGATCATAATGAGAATCCAAACTGTTTGTAATTTCTGTGATGCATAAGTAGGTCATTGGCAGGAAATTGGACATGTTGTCGGCACCTTTTGATCTTCTTAGCCTCTGTGTGTAGTTGCAGAAGGCCGGGGCCAGCGAGGTGGATGAGGATGAGGTCCCTGGACTGATACAGCCCGCCCAGGTTTTTGCCCCCAAGAGCCTGGTGCTGGTGTCTCGTCTGGACCACACTGAGGTCTTCCGGGTATGAGACACCTCATAACACTACCTTTAATGCATGCTTGTGTCGTTAGATGTTTTCCTTCTCTACATTACATCTGTAATTAATGTGAGCCATTTGTGGCTTTTCATAAGTACAGTGTATGGTTGTCTTCTATAATTGTTTATCTCTTCTATGCAGAACTGTTTGGGCCTCATCTATACTGTGCATGTGGACAGCCTCAGTGTTCCCTTGGAAACGGTGATCGGAAACCTCCTTACGTGTGTCATACCTACTGCCGGTGGTTCTCAGGTGAATAAATCTCTTTGCACCAAGCACTCTTGTATGTATTCCAGTTGTTTTATGTATCACTAAACAACTACCACATTAGCTTATTAGTAAATTAGGCCGATGAGGACCGCTAGCACATTAGCCAATCCAACATATTAGCAATGTGGCTTAGCATTAGCATGTGTGCTATGCTAACCCACAGTGGGGAGTGGAAGAGTTGGGATGAGTTATAATCTACACAGTATTTATTGTATATGAATAACTCCATAGCTTTTTTTATTCACCTTCTGCACCAAACTGGAACGTACTCTAATCATTTGATAATGCTAGCTCATGAAGTAGTGAAACATACTGTAAACTAATACAGGGGTTTTCAAACTTTCTGATTTCAAGGACTTCCAAATATATATATTTTTAATAAATTGTATGGTTAACCTTGAGCAAGTGACAGGCTATACAATTACATTTTAATGCAAAAGCAGCTTTAGTGGCTGTGCTGTGTTACTGTATGGTATGTTTAAATAGCCAGGCTGAAGCCAAAATTTGATGTTAGTTTGGAAAGCGCGACAGACTAGCGCACTAACCGCCAATTGAAAACGCGTGGTCACAAATGTCAGAATTTGATAGGAAAGGTAACCTCAGTGGACAGTTATTAGATACACCCATGTAGTACCAGGTTGAACACCTTTACCTCCATAACAACCTGAATATGTCTGGCATGGATTTTACAAGTCTGGAACATTCCACAGCTGTTCCATGCTGCCTCCATGGCATTGCACAGTTACTGCAGTAAGGATCTGCACAGGCCACATTTTTTGTCATTTCATCATCCACCTGAATATCTTCCTGCTGGATGGTCAAACCTTGCAAACCTGTCATTGGTTTAGAAGAAAACTGATTGTAGCCTATTGCAGCTGATGGAGCAGTGCACTTCCCTCTCACAACCACCAACTGAACACTCATTTTGACTAGGATTGCTGGTGACATGTTTGAGACCGGGTAAGGTCTCTTTTAGAAGCAGCGTTTTTGTAGGAGTGTGGGGTAATCATATGAGTGGTCTGTACCTTAGTAAACTGAACCGGTGTTTGTCCAACCAGACAGCGGTTATCCAGTCCTGAATGGTCCAGTGTTTGATTGCATGTCCACTGGAGTGGTTGCTGCTTGTTTTTAGTTGATGGACATGGAACCTGCTTTGCCCCGATTCTGTTCTGCTCCCCACTATTGCACTGTTTGAACTTGTTAGCTTGCGTGATTCCTGACAATCTTCAGTCACTAATGTTGATCATTTTATAATGTTTGTTTGAAAGGTTATTATAAATGAACCGGTATGTGCCCAATCTAACATTCAAGTAATACGTGATTTGTTTTTGCAAATGAGTTGGTGTACCTAACAAACTGGCCACTGAGTGTGCAATTGTCAGTATGTTTGGATTGGAGGGGATAGAAATATAGAAAATTGGCCTATAAGGAACCGGCAATAGAATTTCATGAAAAATACCCAAAGAAGGCTGAATTATAGTTTCCTTCTTAAATAGTTCCACTAATATTCTGGCGGTTTCCGGTGGACCCCAGTTTGAAAACCCCTGAACCAATATTCCACATTTTGCACTACTAGTATATTGGTCTTATATATTCTTCCCTTGTCTTACATGCAATTGAACCCCCCTCTACATTCGTTCCTCCTGTGTGTTACAGATAAATGAGTCCCCAGTATGTAGTTTAAATCTTTCCGTTCCGCAAGCCCTAGCCTGTGACTGGCTACTGGGCTGCTTTCAGGACAAGGTAACACCTTCCGGCAGCTTCTTAACAATCAGATTGCCTTATTGTGATTTTGTCTAGTTAGATAAATGTGATTATTGTAAAATGTGTTTATTTCCTGTGGTCATCTCAAACCATGCTGATTAACATGTGCTCAGTGGTTGGCAGTTTCCACTAGTCTGCTTTTGTGCGTTTGGTGGCCTAACGCTGCTGTGGATGCCATAATACATTAACCTGTCAGTCTTTTGAATCATTTGTGGACCTCTTTAAATGTAACTTGATTGTGTCTACGTTCGATGTCAGATCTGGTGTGCTTGCCATTATTGGTCCGCTGTAGAATTGCATAGGTGTTTCAGTTGGTGGAGAAGACATCCACACAGACCCTGATCTCTGCCACCGTGGTGACCATACGGAGCACCAGATGGCCTTGTAGCGGTCAGCGCAGTGGTCTGAACGAGACATGAGTAATCACAAGCACAGATTGTACCGACCGAAATCAAACGTGCAGTTCGACACGCTGAGAGATTTTCCCGTCCCTGGGTAACTCGAATAAGGACACACTGGATTTCTGTAGCACCGTTGGTTTAACTGGGGCACATACAGCGCTTGACACAGAATTCAGCATGTCCACCACTGACGCGCTGCTGCCACCTCGTAGTGTCTCGCTGAGCGTTTGGGTGCCAGCGATCCATAAAAGGCAGATCTATACATCTGGTTGGAGTAATGGCTGCCAGTCACATTGGCCGCTTTGTTAGACTCACGTCTATTGAATGAGTCAACAGGCCTCTGCCCGGTCATGTCAACCGCTGTCTTCCTGTAATCAATTGCGACACATCCACTTCACTGTAGAAACTGTCATTTATCTCGATTGTCAGAACTTTTTGTGAGAGGCAACCTTTAGTCCAACTGACAGTGCAGTGGCCTGTGCAGGAGTCTGATATGTTACCTGCCTGAGCGTGTGTGTCTGGTTGTGTGGGAACCAATCAGTGATTGTGTAAAGGCTGAGTGTAAATGGCTGCTTGATTGTAAAGTCTCTCCACGTGAATTCCGGTTACCAGCCCAAAGTGAAATTCTGTCCGTCGTGGTCTGTACAGAATTTTTTTATACTTCATATTCTGAAATATAAACCAAACTATTTCCAGGTATGTCATTTTAGTACTTGTCTGACTAATTCCTCCATCTAATGCTTGTAGCTACAGGGTCAGACTAAGAGGAACAATCATCTCCACAAGCAGACAATGAACAATGACCAACTGGGGCAAGCGGCCTGTGTAGAAATCCCTACTATTCTGTGATTGGCACATTAAACAACTGTTATATATCCTAAAATAAATAACAAGTATGTTAGATGTGTTTGGTTCTTCGTGTGGGAATGTTGCTTCATTCACATGCCATAATGTCATGTTGCTGCTGTCCGTATATTTGTAATTGGTCATGTTTATGTTTTACTGTTAATGTTTTATTGTTTTGTTGAATTTTTTATGTCATTGTTGTTTTACTGTCATTGTTTTGTCATATGTTTATTTGCACCTCTCTAACCATTGTGTTATCCTGTGCTGTGTGTTTCTATCACTTTGTGTGTGTGCGCGTGCACGTGTGTTTGTGTGTGTTTGTGTGTGTTTGTGTGTGTGTGTGTGTGTGTGTGTGTGTGTGTGTGTGTGTGTGTGTGTGTG